>APFE030072677.1:0-32190 GCA_000404065.3 Pinus taeda
CATGCCTCTACCCACAATATAGTGGTAGGCCTTTATAATGCAACATAACCCTCATGGTGCCCATAATGCTATGGTTCCTTCTTTTAGCCACCCCATTTTGTTTTGTTTTCTGGAGTGTTGTCAACTCTTGTCAAATTCCTTCTTTCACATAGAAAATTTTGAATTCACTCAACACAAAATCACCTCCACTAGTGCTCTTGAGAGTCTTCACCTTCTTGTTGATTTCTTTCTCAATCAGTGCCTTGAATTATATCAACTTGGAGAATGTCTCATCTTTCTTCTGTATGATCAAGATCCAACACTTCTGTGAGAAGTCATCAATAAAAATTACAAAATATTTATGTTTGGTAGTGGAGGCTGTCGAGAAAGCTCCACATACATCAGAGTGGATCCCTTCCGAGACTGCATGTGCTTTGTTCTCCCAATCATGGAATCTGGATATTGTGTACTTCCCCAAGGTACACACTTTACATACATCTCGTTGGTCAAGTGCTCATTTAGGGAGGCCAATGGTTATTTGTTGCATAATCTTGAAGGCGCCATGATGCAAATGACCAAGTCTTGTGTGCCAAAGTTCACCAACATCGCGACTCCGCACTTTCTCCACCTTAGTGCTTAATGCAACATAGTCTTCCACATATAGCTTATACAGGTTCTTCACATGAACCCTGATTTGCTTCACCTATCCCATGGCTATGTGACTTAATAATTCTTTTCCTTTTCTAAAGATCACATCATAACCACAGTGTTTCAAAATTGCAAAGGAGATGATATTTTTATTTAGGCCCATAATGAAGATGACATCCTTGAACCTAAGAGGGGTGACCAAATCCCTTTGAAAAATGAATATACAAATCTTAGCTGCATTGTACCTTCTGTCATCCCCCATCTCGATGTGCATTTTCAAGTCTTCCTCCTCCAGGTCACTGAAAAATTGTCTACACCCTGTCATGTGAAACGATGCACTTGAGTCCAAGTACCACACACTCCCCATCATTTTTCTTACCATGCATGCGATAAGGGTAAAGTAAAGCTCAAACTGTGAAGCAAAATATTCACCTACTCCTCCTTCTAAGTTCTTCTTGCTCGGATTTTTATGTGGACACTTCGTGGCATAGTGTCCAAATCCATGACAATGGAAGCATTTAATTTTGGACAAATATTTCTTCTTGGCCCCTTGGCTAGATTCTGGTTTGGATTGTGATTTATTCATTTTCCCCTTCCAACCAATGCAATTTTTTCTTCATCCTTGCCATTGGATGAAGTCCCATCACTAGTATTCCACCTTATTTCCTCATGTACCAAATCAGACCATAAGCATTCCAAAATTGGTAGTTTCTCCCTCTCGTTAGTTCTTGGTAAGGCCTAGTAGGGATAGGCTTACCAAGTTAGCTTTACAACATTAACACCAACCCCACCAAGTTGATCAAGAACTTGTGTGAACTTACTTAGATACTGTAGAATAGTGTCACTACAAAACTCACTCGCACAGTACGTTATATCCTCCATTGTGGGTGTACCGAACTTCGGTCAAAACTGCTACTCGCTTTACACTATTGCAACTCACTTATGGCCTAGAAGTGGTACTACATATCAAGTGCCAGATTACTTCATTGAAACTCATTTTTGAACTCTTTCCCGACACCATTATCGAAGAAGAATGCTTGATGTATCTCAATCAGCTGGATGAGACCCATTGAGATGCCACACTAGAACTCGAAGCCCATAAGTGTCAGGTCAAATCCCAATATGACAAAAATGTCAAGCCTCATTCTTACCAAGAAGACAATCTTGTTTTACTCTATGATTAGAAACACGACCTCTTAGGGGCATAAATGCTTCAACCATTATGGATTGGTCCATATGTGATCACCAGAGCCCTCTCAAAAGCTGCCTATGAAATTCAGGACTGTGAAGGAATGCCATCGCTGAGCCCCGAAATGGGCTCTATCTGAAAAGGTATTATGCCTAGTATTGCACTAGGCATGAGCTTTGTAATTTTATGTATTTATAAGTTTTTTCTCTTTTTGCTATGAATGGATTTTTGCAATTTTGCGAGTATTTGTCTCATATATGTTTCTCGTTGTGCAGATGTCTTCATCACCCTTACTATATGTAGGATATGAAGATGGTGCCAGTCATCACACATGAAACATTGCATCAATTGCTTGGGTCATTTACACACCTAATTTAAAACTACTTTGTTTCGGGGGAGTCTTTCTTGGCACCACCACCAACAGTATTGTTAAGTATATGTCTATAATATCACTTCTCACTAAAGCGTCATCTTGGGACATCTCCAATCATTAGGGGATTTTTTAGGTGTAAAATGGGCCTCCTGAGGAAATAAAATAATAGTGGAAATAATAAAATAAGATTAGATTACATCATCAAATTTTAGAGGGCAAAAAGAAAAACTATTTTTTTCAACTATATTTTCAACTTATCTTTTTATGGGTTTACTCAAATTTCAAGTGAAAACATTTTTTGGATGCATAATTTGAGTCTTCGCCCAAGGAGTACCCATGTTGCATACTTTCGATAGACCCTACTACACAAAAATGAGAAATACATTAAAAACAGGATTGCAAACATGTTTTTTCATGTATTTCTCATTTTTCTTGTAGTAGTGTCCATCGAAATTATCCAACATGGGTACTCCTTGCATAAGGAATTAAATTTTTCATACAACGAGCACTCCCTCTCAAAATTTGAATAAAACCTTAAGGAGATAAGTTGAAATACAAGTTGAAAAAATAGTTTTATTATTTTATTATTTTTTTTTTATCTTTTACCCCTTTACTCTAAAAATGGTGAATCATCCTCCATGGTTGACATCATCATCTTGAATCCTATTGGTTCTTATAAAGTTTATTTTGGTTGTAGATTTTTCTTAGGAGGCCCATTTTAGACCTCAAAATTCCCCTAATGTTGGCGTTCAGGTTAGACTCTCAACTTGTTGTTATGAAATTGAAAAATCATTATCACATTTGAAATCCAATATTGTTACGTCATTATTTAAGGTACAACTCTTAGAATGCCAATTTGAGTTTATTACATATGAACACATTCCTCGAGAATTTAATGCATTTGCTGACTCATTAGTAAACTATGTATTAGATTGACATCTCTCTTGTTTATTATAGATACATGCATGAAAGTAAATATTTACATAGTTAAAAATTTACAAAAACATTAAAAAATATTTACATCATAAAAGTGTCAATCTCTCTCTCTCTCTGTCTCTCTCTCAGTGTGTCAAATCCAGTGTTTCACATCAGAAAATTCCCAAAACTTGGATGTTTTAAGTGCAAAATAGCTCTATTAAGGCTTTTTATAACACCTGTTGGCTAACCCATGCTATTGCTAAGAGTCTACTACTCATTAAATCTAAAAAAGACTGTAGCTAACCTCCTAAGAGGAACTAGAAATCACTCAAGCAAATGGACGGTGTGTCGCTGCAAATGGGAAGGAATCTCCCTCATGGGAAGAGGAGGAACACCCATGCTCAGGCCTTTGAATTTCCTCAAAACCTTTCATAGACTCTTCACATCATCTCCATCTTAGGAAGCCGCCACACCCGCACCAGCTCCAGGTAGTTGGTCCCCTTGCCTTGCTTAGCGAGGCATATCCACAAGTCGCACTGGTGCCACATATTCGTCAATCAAGCGCTTCATATTAGCACTTGCTCATCTATAAAATCAAAAACATTACATAAACATTAAAAAGTTAAAAAATACTTTAAGTACTCTAAGAAATCTTCTTATCTTGAGGCCCCTAATGACTACCAGGTTGCAGCATCAAATCTCGATCTCCTATAAAGTCCATGCCTTCATAAGCATAGTCATCAATCATCATAATTTGGCCATTAAGCCACTCAAAGAAGTCATATTCAAATAAATGTTGGATTAAACCCCCCTCCAGTAGGAGGATCTAGCTAAGCCCATCACTGTTGCCTTCGTTCTCTAGGATCAGCCTGACCCAAGCTCATTTGTGGCCTCATCATGGGAACTCTCTCAAGAAATAAGGACACAATGAGAGTACCATACACAAATTTCATTTGGGTACGAGTCTTACAGGCTGTCAACTCTTCCTTTAGCTGGCGAAGAACTGCCTCACACTAGTTGTATATTTGAGGTTGTAAGTAGTCAATAGAAAGTAATAGTTGAGCCTTCGTCGCTACATGAGGAATCTTGGACCCCACCAAGCACATGATCATCCACAAAATGGCCCTCATGGGCCTTATCCTGATCTGCTCAATGGGGACCATGATGCTCACTAAACCACTGCCAGGTCTGCAGTGAGTTTAGACCAACTCGAGCATGGTTCGTGGATCTGTCCTATCTTCGATCAAGTTCACTGGTGCACCACTACACGAAAAACCTGTCAGAAAGTATATATCATCTCTGTTGATCAACAACTCTTGATCCCCGATCCGGAACACCCCTTGGTGTTCATCCCACCGTTGGATTATCTAACTCAGAAGTTCTTCCTGACCCTTCATCAGGTCAAGCCTTCCATACTTCATCAAGCCACATCTTCACAAAGAAAGTATGCATGTTGGATCATTTAGCATATGTAGTTCCTCACTGTCATGATCTCTTTCTCTCCATAGGCTCATGATGATGGCCCCAAAACTACACAAAATCACCCAAAAATTAGTCAAAATGATGGAGAAATGACAAATAAATCATATGTTAGGGTTTGAAAGTGTTCCCATGCTACCTAACACCCCTCCTTAGGGCCAACAGGTCATGCTAACGCAGACCCGCAGGTCGTGAAGGGCGTTTAACGCTCCTTTAGACCTAGAAGGGAGTGTTAGTGCATACCATTGACTAGGTGTGGTGAAGTAAAATTATGAGTGCGGACACAAATGATTCCTCTAGCCCGATAATGGGTCTAGCCACAACCGCTACATTCTATGGAAGATTTCCTTAGGTTAGAACCAATTAACAGGGATACCTCTTAGTATGCTTATCCCGTTTGGTGATTACCTTGCTTTCTTGCTCCACCTATCTCTCGTTTCCATCTTCAAACACCTGAAACAAGTAAACAACAACAAAAAACAATCGTGATAATAGAAAAATTATAATTCAACCTATTTAACAAGTTAGGAAACATTAAGCCATGAACATGTAAGATTACACATCATGTAGGAAATCAATTGATAGTTGCATATATATTGAATCAAGAAGAGATTACAACCATTGTCTTGATGTCGTCGTTCTCCTTCGATAAAACCAGGTTCCCACACACTTCCATTAGCATTCCATGATGGCTTCAACAATGATAGTTTTGAGGCTCTTCCATTTAGGCTTCACACTAAACCAAATTCACACTTCTCCCTCACACAACTAGAGAGATACAACTATGAATAGCTTGTTGTTTACTCCAAACTTAATTAGCACAAGCACACCAATATTAACACTACAACACTAGCTTGTGCTTGGGAAAAGGGACGTTTATATAGCATGAATGGATGGGCGATGGTTCCTCTTCTCATGGGATAAGGTCTTATCTTTTGAGGTAGTTCCATCCTTATAGGGGAAAGGAGCCCAAATTGACATCCTTGACCCCATCTGGCTAAACCATTTACCAGCCATCTGTTACGAAGCTTCTAGAGCTGGAAGCCTCGACTCCTTATTTAAAAAACTTTCCATAAGAGGACCAGCACAACTGGAACAAAGCTCAGCCACTCTGGCCTGTGCTAGGGACAATGTTAATTCATGCATATCAACGCGAGAAGGACAAGGGTCATTAGCACCGGCCTTGTAAACTGGGAAAGATAGAATATTTGGGTGAAATGGTGCAAAAGGGAATTGTTCTACTCATGAAGAGGGACACAATGCGAGTTTATTCATGAAGGGAAAGTGTGTAGGGTTCACTATAGAGGTCCTCTAGGATCAAGGAATCGAGAGTACAGGGACAATGGCAAAATGCTATATAATAGATGCCCCCGAAAGCGTGAAGGTCGAACTAGAGTGAGGGATGAAATGCTTTCCACTGTGCAAAAAGGGTAAAGTGAATTATCCAGTTCTTGAGGAAAAATAGGTCAAAATATTTACAAAACCTAATATTTCATGAAAAATTGAATAAAAGGGAGGAAAAGTAAATATTTTTTACCATTTAGTATTTTACCTTGATGTGAAAGACTTTTTACTCACTTTTGCCTTAATTGTTATACAACAAATTATGGGTGATCCGAGAGGTCATTCGTCGATCCGCTAGTTACAGGTAAGATCCAAAGCCCTAAGCTTCGCTTTCATACCATGTATTCCTATTTTTAACCATTTTTAAGATTTTTGAGGGAGGATTTGTCAAAAAAAATTCACCCTTGGTCGACAAGACTTCCGGGTACAGAATTGTGTCGGCCGAGGGTAATTAAAACGGCCTATCGCAACGTCAGCACAATTATTTTTAAAACAAGCGTGTTGGGGCCGTGAATAGGGAAAAAACTAATTTCCCCTCAAAACCACCGTTGGAATTTGAAAATTATGGGTCAAAAATGATTATTGACTTAAATCCATGGTCTTTGCAAGAAAGAATTGTTGAAAATGGTAGGCTGGAAAGAATGTGAGCACAAGGATGCGGACACTGAGGCACTGAATGATCCAAATTGCCTGAACTCTTTAAGGCATTGTGGGCTCCTTAAATTCTTTCTCACACCAAGGATGTCAGCCTAACCTTAGTCTCTTCAGTACCTTATTAGTCTCTGGGACATAAATCGGGAAATAATCATCATTAGTGACCAAGAGCTAGAGTTAGAAACTTCAGATGTATATCTCATCACAGGACTGTCCCAGAGAGGGGAACTAGTCAACTTATATGAGCCACGACCAATTTGGGCAAGCATATCCATGTTCCTTTCCAAACATTGCCCTGAAGCCCTCAAATCCAAGAGTAGCAAGATTGATATTGCCATCGTTTGAAATCTAACACTGAGAGTGCTACTGTTGACCATCAATAGAGTGGTGGGGTCCCAGGCAATGCATGAGACTAACAAGTCAAAATTCCTATATGCCATCGAATTCACAGCACCGATGATCTTCAATTGGGTGGAAGCCATGAAGATCAACATAAAACGCCAATTGGCCAAAGCTAAGGTAGGGAATCTGAAACAATTTTGCTTCGAATCCGTACTAGTGACCTTTTTCTTGGAACGATTTCCACTATTCCAGTACCAATTGACTGAAGTAGATCCTCCAGTGCCACGTGACCCACGGATGGCCCTCTAGAGTCATTTGACACCCAAGATCACTGATGGCCAACACATGTCATACAAGCCTACCTTATTTTCATGGCTACCACGACAAAAGATTGTCGTGGAGGATTGTCCATACAATGGCACTAACTTCTGTGGAGGTCCAGACATGCCGCTACCAGATGGGGAGGATTTTGACGATGAAGGAAAAAAATCAAATTTTTTAATTTTGTGACTTTTTAATTGTTTTTTATATATATGTGTTTATAAAATTTCACTTTGTTAATTCAGATTTTGGACCAGAGCATCCTACTGTGACATCCCCAACAGCTAGGCAAGTCGCCTCCCAATTTGATGTTATCGCTCCTTATCAGGAGGGGAGTGAAAATGAGGAGGAGATTGTGAGGAACCTTGAGGGGTTGACTCATGGTATCCCAGAGTATGCTTGGATGCGAGACATTCCTTGCCAGTACCAGAGACACACAGTGGGAGTATCATATCAGATTCACTGATTGTTGTCTCGTGTTGAACGAGCCATGTCATGCTACCACGATCACCACACTAATTAGTTACTAGGTCCAACATTTACATTTTTGAGGCCTACATGCCACAGATGTATGAGGCCTATGAGCCGCCGATGTTATTTTAGACACGCATATTATTTTTTTTGGGTTTTAATGTATCAAACATTATCACCATATATATATGTATGCTATATTTTCTTGCTTACTATGGTAAAAATGATTTGTTTTATCTTTTCACATGTTTCACAAATGTCAATCTAACACATAATTAGCTAATGCACATGTCAATGTATTCATGCTTCTAGGAATATGATGATATGTAATGTAATCAAAATGCCTTTCCAGTAGACGAACGCAGAGATACATTCTCATTATTTGAGGGTTTCTGACGAAATATTTCCCGTTGAGTTGAAGGATGACAAGCTCTGAATCTAGGTTGACAACTAACTCTCGAATGTCAAGAGAAATGGCTTCTGACAATAGTTCGATGACCGCACTGTATTTAGAAAACTTGATAGTTGTGCAACCTAAAAAAATACCTTGAAGATCAATCGAATCACCATGAGGGTCATAAATAGCCCACGCTATGGAGGATAGGTTCTGGGTACTACGACAAGCACCATCAACAAAACTGATGTGGAGAGTCACAAACATCTTCAAAGCAAGGAAAACATAGTAAACAGGAAAGTTGTTTGAAAACTCACACACCAAACCACACTACACAAAAATGAATGGCACACTAATGTACACAAGTAACCATGCAAGATGACCTAAGTATAGTACTTCTTGAGAGAGTCCATGCTGGGACTTTGGTAATTGATCAACATAGATGAACACCGGAGTTTTACCGTTGTCATAAGAAGTAAGCGTTGACTTGGCAAACTAACAGAGTAGAACTCATATAAGGCATTTCCCCCATGACCCCTAGGCGAGGGAGGGTTACAAATTGGATGACAACCCCATTGAAATAATTGGAAATGGGGAAAGACTCGAGGAGGGAGAGCAATCCTAAATCCATGAAGGGATAAAGGTTCCCTCTGTTGAAAGAGCTTAAAATGGCAGGCAAAATTGACATGTCAATAGATATATGAGAAGATAACTCTTCGAGACTGGTGGACATGACCACCAGGTGAGGCAGGAACGAGGAATGATGATGAGTATCGGTCAAGGTGGTTCCTCAAGAGAAATTACTTCCATGATACCTTCATTAGTAAATGTCTCATCTAAGGGAGCAAGAGATTCCAAAGTGCTAAGCCATGGGGATTGAGAAAACATATCAAGAGAGGTCTTCAAAACAGAAGAATCAGAGGATATAGAACATGAGGCCAAAACAATTTCCACATAATTAATTTCGTCAGTACTAAGTGGAATAACCTTGCCCCAGGTATCAACACAAGCTGGTGAAGGTATGACACAAGGGTCAGATTTGATTGAGACCATGTTGACAAAGGCAACATGAGGAGGTGTGAGCGAAAAAATTCCCATTAAGGAAGAATATTTAAAAAGACCTACCGCCACACTCTCATAGGGAGAGCCATTGTGCTTGATGTAAAAAACATTGCCATCTGAGGATCAAGAGGCAAAGAAGGACAGATGGTCAACAGTGACAATATTCCTTTGGTGGGGAAAGGAAATCACGCAGAATACGGAGGAGGCTACAACATGCATAGCATGGGTCTAGCTCCGACAAAGTAGAAGATTATAATTGATATTGGCATCAACAATAACTACCTCGTCTTGTATTGTCTTTACCTCTAAAGTAATGGAAAGGTTAAGTAAGACATCAAAGGGTCACAAATCGCGTTGATCGAAAGCTTCCAAAGTGTTCAGGGATTCGTTCAAAGCTGGAGAGCTAATGGCCTTCCAGAATGCAATTGACATGATGCGAGTGAAAGCACCTTCATCAATGAGAGTCCTGTGGATGGTCTTCTCATTGACGATTACCTAAATGAGAAAGGAAATCTGATGAGGTAGGCATGGAACATGGTTCTCTAGATCAAAACATATCAAATTGGAATTTGTGGGACAATACCCTCGATAGTTGAAAACAAATATTTCTACTGTGATGTGAAGCTTTGGAGCACCTTGAGAGCTGACATACTTGACGGCACCTGATCCAAGTCCTCAACAAGATTATAGTGCTGAGTGGCTCGAGCGTTGGGATTGTATGAGGATTTCCTTAGCACACCTCGACAGGGTGGCCAAATAGCGGAATCAGGGCTAGGGAAACCGATATGAAGAGGGCCAGAACTCATAGCAGAAGAAGAAAGGGTGGCTTCTTTCTCTTTCCTGGCTATCAGAGCAGGAGTTCAGTTATCTTTTGATCTAGTAGCCACATTAATAGGCATGCTCATCATGAACACTTGAGATCCTAAGGAAGCAAAGGATTGAGGTTGGTCTACCATCTGGGTCTACTGAGACTAAAATGGCTCTTTTAGGATAGCTTGGGTCCCTTTGAGAAAAATAATAACTTCAAATCATCGAGGAAAATCCTTGGTGTAGTGATCCTCCTGACAAGTGAGGCAGTGATACTTAGGTTTCCATTCTGAAGACTCACGAACAAACAATTTAGGAGGACCCCGTTTTGGGGCATTGGCTTTACCCTTGCCTTTTCCTTTCTCCTTACCTTTCGAGGACTTTTCTGTTGCAGTAATTTACACAATGTGGACCTCTAAAGTTTTACCAGGGCTAGGTGGATTTTGAGAAGAACTATTGGAAACAATGTTTGAGACCGAATTCTATTTGGAAGAATATTTAACAGGGTTTTGGGACACTAAACCAATGACTCCATCAACAGGGGGTGTAGCTTGTGACTTCGATGTCGTGGGATCGAATTATGGCCGCGAAGCATCCGGTAATAACTCATACAAAGTGCTAGAATGAGAGTAAACTAGATCTAAGTACTGGGCATGAGAAATGGCTTGTGCTTCGGTAACACACCCACCCATAGCTATATTACAAACAATTGGGGCCACTAATGACTTAGTGAACCATTCAGTGAGCAAATGATCAAAAATCTTGAATTTGATTAGGCAATGTCTACATCTCCATTCATGGATGTGATCAGAGATGTGTGTTGCAGTATCTTGCTTAAGCGATGTGAGCAAATAGGTGTCAGTTTCATAGTGAATCAGTAGTTGGAAATGCATGAGGAAACCCATGGCTAAATAGTTAAATTCATGGTAAGTAATTCAAGGAAGCTTGATGTACCATTTGGTTGTAGCACCTGTGGGGGTTCATTGGAAAAGACAGAGATGAATGGAATCGTCAACATAAGAATTCGAAGATCACCAGAGGTGATATGTCATCACATGGGCTTGAGGATCTTCTTTTTCTTTCCCATCAAATTTTGGACAATTTCTCAGGATCTTGGGTGGAATTGGAGGCCAGTATGGTGAATGAAGAATTGGATCATCTATAAGGCAAGACACATATGGAAACTCTAGTGTGGCCAAGAAATAAAATTGAGTATTAAAAGGCATTGGAGGTCAGTAAGCAGGTCCAACCAGAGGAGCCCATCCCTGCTGGTAAGAATTTTGGCCCCATAGTGGGGGATTTTGGCCATATGGCATTTGATTCTGCCCCCATTGTGGGTTACCTTGACCATAGGGAGGATTTTGACCTTGAATGCCTTGGATTTGTCTAGTCATAGGTTATTTATAAGCAACATATGGGTTAAGAGTTTATTGAGACTATCGACCTTGGCCATATGGGTATTGTACCTGTTGTCCCTGAACATACAGGTGGTGAACCTAATTCCCCTGAACAAGAGGATTTTGAACCTGGTCCCCTTGGGCATAACGATTATACACTTGTTGCCCTTGGACATAAGGATTCTGTAGCTACTGCCCTTTACCAAAAGGATTCTATACTTATTGACCTAGGTCATTAGGGTTTTGTACCTGTTGATATGTATATAAGGGTTTCTGCTGCCCGGGTTAGTTTTGTTGTTGCAAGGGTTGGCCTTGCGATTGCAAAACTTTTCCCTAGGGCTACAGAGGTTGGCCTTGCAAGGACATGGATTGAGAGGTTAATGGAGTGTAGTGGCCAATCTAGGGTGCTATATTAGACTAGATTTAATATCAACCAGGGTAAGTAAACTTCGAGGCACGTGTATAAAGTCTATAGACATAAAGGATTCCTAACTAAGTGTTTATTATGATAAGATACAGTACTCCTTTACAGAAGGTTAAGATATGTTTCCTCTCACCTTAACACTCAGATCACGTAATTTATCTAACTATCCTAAAGGTACAACGTATTGCTAGACTAAGATTTTAATCCTCTTACAAGGATGCTATGCAAAAAAGCTCTGCCTCGTTAACATTTAAGCATTCATGAAAAATCAAAAGCACACTGAATTTTAAATGGATGAAAACATAGTCTATGGAGATGCTTTAAAATATAACGATGGATCAAATATCTTACAATATATGGTTCAATGATCTAACGATAAAATCTTCAAGATATCACCATAAATACCATTTGTGAGAATTTCTAATCAAATCGACAAAATCATAACCATGGAAATAACACTAAACACTATGCACACTATTCAAATTCAAAAACTACTAAAGAAATGAAATTAACAGTATACCAATCCACGCAAGGCCCATCGATGCTTCAATGGCACACTGAAGTAAACTCAAGCAATGAGAGTATTAATGCATAAACGCTATTAGATTAACACGATCACTGTAATTAAGTTCTGAAGATTGCAATCACATACAAGAGTTCTGTTCTCAAACAATACACATAGATAATAATCGTAACTGTTTTTGAAAAAAAAATAATACACAGTCTCTATCTGCTTGTCCCTATCTGAATCAAATGTACATTCATTAAGCAGATTTTCTGCTTTTACAATGGAGTGATTTTTGGCCATTTCTAATCTAAACCGATTTCCAAAAACAAAATGAAACTAGTTTGGGAAACCATGGCGTTTTACTGCCTTTGTAACCAAAATGCTGGGGTTTGACCAGCGTTGACCGCATAACCAGTAGCTTTTGATTTACTGTAGAATCAATTTTTCACAATGCATGTACATTCCAGGTCTCGTTCCTATCCATTGATTTGGCTTGCCTATCATGCCACGTGTCAAATGATAAACCATTTACACGATGTTATGACTTCTTGTAATATTTTTGTTGAAAATTCCTAATTTCTAACATAAAAATTCATAAATTAACTTTAATGTAAACTAACAACTATAATGCTACTAATTAATCAATTTCGATGGATATAAGGGGTCTATGGAGGAAAAATATAGACAAATGATGGTGTTTATAGAATAAAAAGATGGTAATGGAATGGTACCAACATCTCCCCCAAGCTCAATGACTTACCATGTCCTCATGCTAATCCTGATGCGCTGCCTCTATAGTCTGTTCCTGCCTATACATCTGCTGCTTTTAACAATGCATCTATGTTCTTCTTAGCTTGGGCATATTTTTGAATGTGGAGCTCATGTTTCAAACACTTGTATTTCTCCTTGACGGCTTTCTTTTGAGTATACCATTTGGTTGCCCACTTGCAAATGTCAGTTTGTTCAGCCTTGAGCTCTTTGATTTGCTCCTTAAGCTTCTCGTTCTTCTGCTGGATTTTCTTACTCTGAGTTTTCAACATCTCGTTCTCCCTCTTGATGAATTTCTCCAGCATGTTAGCCTCCATCCGTTCTTCTTTTAAATTTTGAATTTGTTTTTCCAGCACCCTTTGTTTCTTGATTGCAGGTGGTGACTCTTTTCCTTGCCTATTGTTGCTCTCAACCTCCATTTCAGCTTTTGGTCTAGGCTGTGAGTGAGCACTGCTCTTGATTTCCATCAATGAATGTGCATTTGATTCTGGTTGATATTCTTGTGGCTGGGTCTTTTGTGCTCTCCTGGATCTTCTTGTATATGTAGTGAAAATTTTATCTTGCTCCATTTTTTGGGCAACCTCTTACCTCATCTTTCTCGTCCTCACACTACTGCTAGGTGGAGGGACATTGCTTGATTTGTGCACAGGGATCTCTTCATCAATGTCAAGCATAAATCCCGAGTGCTCTTGTTGTTCTTGCTCATCCTCTCCATCTTTGATTTGATTGGCAACCAGAAATTCCTTCCATGTCTTTCCCTTTTTCTGCACTTAAAATTCAATGAGAATTTTAATTAACCCGAAATGATACAAGCTTTTTTCCTCATTACCCTTTTGATTTTGGATAGTTTTTGACATCTTGGTCAAGCCCTGCAAGAGGAAATATGGTAAACTAATGTTGCACTGCCCTTTTAAATGTAACAAGAGTTTGACGAGGTATAAATGGATTATGTTGTAACGACCCTCACATGTAACAAATTTTTGAATGATATACACCATTTCATCCCATGGATGCATCATCCAGCTCCTAGGGACACCCTTCTTCCAGTTAACATTTGAAACCCTCGACCTGGACATCAATTGGGTCCATGATTTTTCCTTGAATTGTTTTGGTTTTAAGTATTTTTCTCCTTCTGGGCTGATCCCCAAGGATTGTGCTATGGTGTCTTCTGAGATCCTAAATGAGAAATTTCCTATCAATGCTTTCTCCCCATTAAATGTAAAGGAAAACTATTTAGTTACTTCCTCATTGCTCCCATTAAACTTCCCCAAGAAGGGTATCCATTGTTTTTATCCTAAAATTACAATACGGTCATCATGGTACTCATAACTATCAAATGTGTTTGGCTCTACTCTATTAGTCATTTTGACAGAGAAACTCCTGCTCTAACCCTCTTCGTTTATGCTTAATAATTTAACAAGGATCTTTTGGTTTGTTACCTTTGTTTTTCGCTCCACACAACCGACCTGGTAGCGCCCTCTGTTCTTTGAGATCGGCTTCTTCAATGGCGTAGGCAGCGACCGGATGACTATCCTTGAATTATGGCAGAGGTGGAAACTTTTGAGCCCAATTATTGTGCTTTCCTTTCGTAGTACTTGTTGTTCTCGGCCTTTGTTTTTGAAATCACAACACTTGAATTGCTAGTATGGAACGCCCTTTTTACAACTAAGAATGAAATGGAATTTTAACAACCGACTTGACCAAATTTACTGTAATAATAACAGAGTGTATTCATATTTCAATGGAAAAGGAGTAACTATACTGGGTTGTATGAGTACCATCATGAGAACGCCGTAAGCATGTATGGAGTACTGGAGTATAATAACGGATAGTTGTTTGCATGAGTCGATTTGGTCAAACGATCATGTTATAACTTGGATGATTCAAAAACAATGAACGAAATCGTGTAACATTTGGCTTTCCGATAGTTCACCACCTGTCCCTTGCTCATTAGTACTTGGCCAAATAGGGAGATGTTGGACCGATAGTAAGGTTTGATGGCCGATGAGGAATTAATAACAAGGATGGGAGGGTGGTATAATAGAGGATTTAAAAATCGTAGGAGGAGTATGGGGATAGGCTAGAGTGTTGGGAAATGATAGGAATTAGGAATATGACAAGGGCGATGGATATATAGGTGTTTTCAAAATTGATCATAAGCAGTCATAGTCATCACATTTAACACTAAAATAATCTAAGAATTTAAATGTTAAAAATAAAAATTACAACAATACATTACACTTTTATTGGTTGATCAAGGGTTGAGTTGGCATGCATAGGTAGGACTGGTCTTTCTTGTTCAAATATGACTAATCTTTGTTGTCCATAACAGGTCCCTCTGAGATGAATTTGGATACAACAGGTCCCTCTGAGATCTGGAGAATGTTTGTGTAGCTTCTTTGAAATCTGGAAAAGAACTATGTGTGTGCAGCTTCCTTGATCTTTGGTGTTTGATGGAGCCTCGGTGATAAGCAACCTTTGAATCTTTGTTGAAACTTTGTTGAAGCTTTATTGAAGTAGCTTGAGATAGCAGTCTATAACAGGTCCCTTTGATGTTTGTTGAACAGGTCCCTCTAATGTTGGTGCTGGTAACATGGTCTTCTGAACAGGTCCCACTGCATAGTGCTTACACAAGTCCCTCTAATTAGAACAAAGACAAAAACAACTACTTTATTGAAATACTGAAGTGCTGAAACAAACTCTTTGAGAATTTACAATGAGGAGATAAACTCTTTGAGAATTTACAATGAGGAGATGAGATAAGAAAAACAAAAATGTTGATGCTTCTCCCCCACTAAAGCTTTGACTTGTCCTCAAGTCATTATTGAATCGATGAATCAACAGGAAACAAAAAGAACAAGGAATTCTTACTGGCCAAAGAATTGGATTTCAAGTAAGAATTTTGGGTTAGAGTGTGCCAGAGTCTGGTTTTCACATCTAAACCATTATTATTATTTTTTTTAACTTTCTTTTTATTTTTTTGTTTGTTTGTTTGTTTTTTTGTTTGCTTGCTTTTTTTTTAATTTCTAAATTGAAATGAAATGAGCTAAGGTAGAGATACTACAACTGAAGGCTACAATATCTCAACCTCCCTTTGCTAAGATATAGTTTGAAGAAAATCCTCCTTGGTGATGGGCTTATGATAGAGTTTCAATCTATGTCCATTGACAAGAAAGGGGTGACCTTCTCCATCAATGGTAATAAGCTTGACTGACCTATTCTCATAAACTTGAACTATTTCATATGGGCCCATCCAATGTGTGGTAAATTTGGCTTTATGATCTCTGAATTTAGAGTCAAAGAGTAAATCCCAGTCTCCTTCTTTGAACTATTTCTTTTTGATATGTGCATCATGGCACTGCTTCCTTTGTTTTTGCATTAGGAGTGTTGTCTCCTCTACTTGCTGCCTCATTTCATCCAGCTGGTTCAACTGATGAATTATTTCTTGTTGTGCTTCATTAAGACCAATTCCCAAATCTGCAGCCATCTTAAAAGTATGTATTTGAAACTCAATAGGAAGCATTACCTCTTTGCCATACACCAATTGATATGGTGTAAATCATGTAGTATTCTTCCACACGATTCTATAAGCCCAGAGTGCATCTTTGAGCTTCTCTTCCCAATTCTTTCTGTTCATTGCTACGATCTTAGTGATAAGTCCTTCCAATGTTTTATTTGTGGATTCCACCTGGCCATTGGCCTGTGGATGGTAAGGTGTACTTCTTCTGTGCTTGATTTGATATTTTTCTGTGATGCCCTTAACTAACTTTGAAGTAAACTGAGTACCTTGATCTGTTACTATCTCCCTTGGTACTCCATACCTTACAAAAATTTCTTCAAAAAGGAAGTTTACCACTGTTTGTTCAGTTGCCCGGACTAGTGCTTTGGCTTTAGCCCATTTTGTCATGTAATCAGTACATACTAGGATGTACTTCTTACCATTGGAAGTTGGATTAATGGGTCCTATGAAATCTAGAGCCCATTTTTCAAATGGCTCTAGGTGTATTTGAGGCTGAAGAGGCATTTCATTTGTAGCTATTGGCCTACCCATTCTTTGACAACTATCACAACTCTTCACGTACTTCTTGGAATCATTAAAAATAGATGGCTAGTAGTATCCAAGACTAAGAATCTTGAATGATGTTTGTTTAGTTGCAAAATGCCCACCACACGGTTCATCATGGCAAGATTTTAAAATATCAATTATTTCATCATTTCTTACACATCGTCTAATAATCATATCATAACCAGTGTAAAATAAATCGCCATTAACCCATGAGTATCAAGCACTTTGTTTGATTAGCCTCTTCTTTTCCTTTGGAGTAAAATGTGGAGGTGTTCTTCCTGTGGACAAATAATTGGCCAAGTCAACACACCAAGGATTCACTATTGAAATTGCAAACAAATGTTCATCTGGAAAAGAATCTTCAACCGGAACAACCTCACCTTGATTTTTCAGTCTAGAAAGAAAATCTGCCACCTGATTCTCCTTACCTGGTCTAACACTGTGATGTTAAATTCCTGTAACAATAACAACCATCTGGTAACTTTGCCACTAGTTAATAGTTTATTCATCAAATTCTTAATGGCAGAATGGTCAGTATGTACAAAAACCTCATAACTAGTTATATAATGTTAGAATTTATTCACATCATGTATGATTGCAAGCATTTCTTTTTCTGTGACTGTGTATTTTGATTCTGTAGGTGTTAGATTTTTACTAATGAAATAGATGGCATAATGACAAGAATCCTCTTTTTGGCCTAATGAGGCACCTACTACAGTATCAGATGCATATGTAAAGACGTGAAATGGTAGGTTCCAGTTAGGTCCTTTTAAGACTGGTGTGTTTGATAACTTTTCTTTGAGTGTGTCAAATGCTTGCTGACAATTATCATTCCAGTTAAAAGGTACATATTTGGCTAGAAGCTTAAACAAAGATAAAGCTATTCTACTAAAATGTTCAATAAACCTTCTGTAATAGCTTGCATACCCAAGAAAAATTCTTGCCTCTTTTTGAGTCTTCAGAATTGGCAAATCGACAATGATCTAGATTTTTGATGGATCAACTTTAATGCCTTGAAAAGAAATATAGTGTCCTAATACTATCCCTTCATTTAACATCATAAAACACTTTTCGTTGCTCATGGACAGATTACCTTCATTACATCTCTTCAAAACTTTTTCAAGATTTGTTAATGCATGCTGAAATGAATCACCATACACTGAAAAATCATCCATATAAACTTCAACACAATCATGAACTAAATCAGCAAAAATAGCTAATACAGCTCTCTGAAATGTAGCTGGAGCATTGCAAAGTCGAAATGGAAAAACATTATAAGCATAGGTGCCCCAAGGACAAGTAAAAGTGGTTTTGTCCCGGTCCTCTAAGGCTATTGTGATTTGGTTGTAGCCACTGAAACCGTCAAGAAAAGAGAATGATGATTTCCTAGCTAATGTGTCTAGCACTTGGTCAATAAATGGTAGTGGGAAATAATATTTGAGGTTTGCTTTGTTCAATTGCCTATAGTCAACACAAATCCTCCACTTACCATTTTTCTTGGGCACTACTACCAATGGCGATACCCACTGACTGTCAGAGATAGGATAGATAAAATTGACTTTCAACAGTTTTTGTAATTCCTCTCTAACAATATCCTGAAGCATGGGGTTCATTCGTCTCTCTGGTTGCCTCACTGGTTTGGTATTACTATCGGTATAAATATGGTGAGTGCATGTTTCAGGGTGAATTCTGTACATATCGGTGTAGTCCCAAGCAAATGCTTTCTGGTATTTTCTCAATAATTGAATCAATTTCTCTTCTTGAGATGAGTCTAGGTGAGTGCCAATATTCAAAGTTTTTCCTGGACTAATCTCTATGGTCTTCCTCTGTGTGTTGGTGATAGATTGGATAGGAAAAATGTTGTGAAATGTTGTTTGCAAAGAATGATTGGTGCATGTTTCCTGAAAATTTTGTGCCAAAAGTTCATCTGCAGCATGGTATTGGTCATTCCTCAATTCTTCGGAAACATCAGGTTGAGAGAGGAACAATTCTACCAAATCATCATTATTATGTTCTTGAAAATCATAGATTTGGTTGATGCTGAAAACATATTGAACTTCCACCTTATCATTGTATTTATCATCAAGCCATAAATTGTGTGCTACTGCTGGTGATTGTGCTGATGGGTAAAGAGTGAGTTGTTTTCTTTCAGTACCTCGTGAAATGATCATATTACCTAATCTACATCCTATGAATGCATCAGCAGTTGCTAACCATGGTCTACCAAGAATGATAGGGTGTCCTCCTAAATTGGATTTTGGCTGGAGAACTAAAAAGTCCACTCGATACTCCCAAGAGTCCAGTGAAACAATTATTTCATCCAAAATCCCTTCAGGAATCACTTTAGACCAATCAGCGAGTTCTAGAACAATTGTTGTGTGCTGCAAGTTTGTGAGTTGTAGTGTTTTCATGGTTTCAAGAGTCATCACATTTATTATGGCCCCAAGATCAATTAAGGTGTTTTCAATATGTATGTTGTTAATGATTGTAGTGACTCTAGGAATACGAGGATCAACATACTTGTCCATTGAAGTGTTGTTTGTCATAAGGCCAACTAAATGTCTGATAACATGAATGGTTTGTGGATAAACTCTTTTCCTAGTAGGCTTCTTAAGGCACAGTTCTTTGATGGCTTTAGTATATATGGGAATGTCTTTTATGGCTTGTAGTAGCGGAATTCTTATATAGACATTCTTTAGCTCATCTAAAACATCAAACTGTGGTATAGACATGGGAAGTTTTGTTTGGACCAATCGGTCTGGAAAAGGTGTTGGATGCAACGATTGCATTTGTTTGTGTTTGATGTCATCATTTGGTTTCCTTTGAATGGGAGTTTCATTTTTATTTTCTTCGTTTTTTCCTTGTTTTTCAACTGCTGGAGATTCTTTGTGAAGTACCTTACCAGACCTCAAATTGATATTTTGCAAGGGTAATGTGGGATATGAGGGTCCCTCATCTACATTGTAAGTCTGTCTCTCTGCTCTGTTATTTGGATTTGGTACAGGTTGAGCAGGGATTTGAGTAGGTCTAGGAGGTTGTGGGTTAGATGGAAGTTGTAATTGTGGTGGATTTATTGGTGGAGGAGCAGGCAATGCTTGTTGAGTGGGTTGGGGTTGATGTGGGTAAACAACTTGCTGCTGAGGATATTGCTGATATGATTGAGGATATGGCGAATATGGCTGATGGTATTGTTGATATGGCTGCGAATATGGTTGGTATGGTTGAGGTTATGGTTGATATTGTTGGGAGTATTGCTGAGATGGTCTCCATTGTTGTTGTGGGTAAATTTGGTGCTGCCATGGCATGGGTACATTCCATGAATTCTGAGCATACATTTGATCATGTGTAGGAAATTGTAAATTCTGGTTTGGGAACATACCTTGAGGTGGAGGCCTTGGCTGGCATGGTCTCTTTGCGCCCATAAAATACACATTCTCCATATCTGTATTGGCTGCCACAGTACAATTCTGCAAAACCTTGACTTTAGAGCAATGAAATATATCATGATTTTCAATACAAAAGGCACAAACTTGAATATTTTCTAATGGGCAATCTTTTAAGGCATGTTTCTTCCGGCATTTTGGAAAAACGATAGCCATCATCTGATCTTCCTCCTCTTGTCTTTAATTAGCTTTAAGAGTGTCAATTTGAGTTCCCAAGGTACTCAACAAATCTGTTTTGAATTCCTCTAACAAATTTCCTATTTCAGCTCGTGTGACACTTGCTGAAGCAGATTTTATGGATTTGGATGATATGGTTCTCTTTCCGATTTTGGCTTTGCTCCTAGATTCTTTTCACATAGATCAGCAATCTCTTCGAAAGGTAAGGTGGAAATATCACCTTTGCCCATCAAATTAAGATCCTCTAAGTATTCCTCTCGAATTCCCTTCAAAAATATTGTTCTAATGAGATCAAGACTCATGGATCGATGTTTTGATTTTTGTAAATTGTAAGCAAATCGTTCCAAGTACTCTTCTAAACTTTCATCCTCTTGTTTATTCATCCTAAAGATATCATCTTTAGAATCCTTTGATCTGCAATAGGGTTGGTATTTCCTTAGGAATATTCTTCTCATGCCATCCCAATCAGTTATTGCATGCTCACCAAGTCCCATGAACCATCTTAGTGCTGATGCCTTTAATCTTGCTGGGAAGAGTTTAAGCCTATGGGCATCATCTGTGTAACCATATGTTCGACATACAATGTCAAACTCAAACAAGAATGAATCTGGGTCTTCTAAAGCCATGCCATAAAAGTTTGGTAACACAGAAGGAGGTATGTTTTTCATTTTTATTTCCTCATCCCGATTGTCTTCTGGTTCGTGGATAGGAAATTTAAAGGTTGACTCTTCCTCCTCTCCTTGATCGTGTTGTTTTTCAGGAGTGGGTCTTCTTGCTGATCCTCCTCCTTCCTCAGCCATTTTTATAGATTCTTCTGGTGATTTGATCGCTTGTTCAGTATCACTCGTTCCAAAGAGTTTTTCAAGAGATTGTGGAGTTATTTTCCTGCTTTCTCTCTTTGTAGAATATTCAGGGAGATGTTTCTTCTGCGATTCGTGTGCCAAGAGGATTTGTCTCTCAATAAGTGTAAGTGTTTGGCCTGATTTTTGTTTATCCTCTAATTTTTGTATGGTGATTTCCTCAGCTGGTGTTGTGTGTTCAGTTTTTCCCAAAGGGTCTACTCCTGGTGATAGGTTAGTTTTTCGATGGGGGGTTTTTGTGAATCTACCTCTATTATCTCTAGATCTAGGCATAAGCAAACATGACTTCTAAAGTGATAATCAAATCTATGTTGTGCTTTTGTTTATTTTTGTTTATTTAAACTTTTTTTATATTTTGATATTTTTTTCGAAATCCTCTAACTACGCCTCCCCGACAACGACGCCAAAATGTAGTGGCCAATCTAGGGTGCTAGATTAGACTAGATTTATTATCAACCACGGTAAGTAAACTTCGAGGAACGTGTCTAAAGTCTATAGGCATAAAGGATTCCTAACTAAGTGTTTATTGTGATAGGCTACAATACTCCTTTACAAAAGGTTAAGATATGTTTCCTCTCACCTTAACACTCAGATCACCTAATTTATCTAATTGTCCTAAAGGTACAACGTATTGCTAGACTGAGATTTTAATCCTCTTACAAGGATGCTATGCACAAAAACTCTGTCTAGTTAACACTTAAGCATTCATGAAAAATCAAAAGCACACTGTATTTTAAATGCATGAAAATAGAGTCTATGGAGATGCTTTAAAATATAACGATGGATCAAATCTCTAACAAGATATGGTTCAATGATCTAACGATAAAATATTCAAGCTATCACCATAAATACCATTTGCGAGAATTTCTAATCAAATCGACAAAATCATAGCCATGGAAATAACACTAAACACTATGCACACTATTCAAATTCAAAAACTGCTAAGGAAATGAAATTAATAGTATACCAATCCACGCAAGGCCCATCCACGCTTCAATGGAACAATGAAGTAAACTCAAGCAACAAGAGTATTAACGCATAAACGCTATTAGATTAACATGGTCACTGTAATTAAGTTCTGAAGGTTGCAATCACATACAAGAGTTTTGTTCTCAAACAATACATAGAGATAATAATCGTAACTGCTTTTGAAAGCAAAATAATACACAATGTTTATCTGCTTGTCCTTATCTGAATCGAATGTACATTCATTAAGAAAATGTTTCTTCTTTTACAATGGATTGATTTTTGGCCATCTCTAATCTAAAACGATTTCCAAAAACAAAACGAAACCAGTTTGGGAAACCATGGCTTTTTACTACCTTTGTAACCAAAAGGCTGGGGTTTGACCAGCGTTGACTGCATAACCATGAGCTTTTGATTTGCTGTAGAATCAATTTTTCACCATGCATGTACATTCCAGGTCTCGTTCCCATCCATTGCTTTGGCTTTCCTGTCATGCCACGTGTCAGATGATAAACCATTTACAGGATGTTATAACTTCTTGTAATCTTTTTGTTGAAAATTATTAATTTCTAACATAAAAAATCATAAATTAACTTTAATGTAAACTAACAACTATAATTCTATTAATTAATCAATTTCGATTGATATAAGGGGTCTATGGAGGAAACATATAGACAAATGATGGTGTTTCTAGAAGAAAAATATGGTAATGAAATGGTACCAACATGGAGTATACTGCATCTGTTGCTCCACAGTTTTTTGCAACGGTTGCGAGGATTGCCCCTCAGTTGTTGCAGTTGACCTTGCTACAAGGTCGTTTTCCCTTGCTATTGTGTGGATAGCTCTTGCTGCAACAAATGTTGCCCTTGCTGTAACAAAGGTTTCCTTTATTGTTGTAGAGGTTGTCCTTACTGTTGCAAGGGTACTTGAATAGTTCCTCGAAAATTTTTGAACTAAATCTCGCCATAGCCACCATGGAAAGTGGATGAGCCAAGCTAAACGTACTGCCAAGGTTGAAGGGTGTAAGGTGGATTAACTATTCCTTGGGAACCATATGGAAGGTAAAGAGTTTGGTATTGGACTTGAGCATCATAAGGCTGCTGATACTAGACATTGCTTAACCCAAAAAGACCAATGATATTTTGAACTTGTTGGTACTGGACATTTCTTGACCGAGCAGGACCAACGGGGTTTCGAATAATCCAAAAGAAGGTTGGTTCACACCAAGCATGTGAACCTATGAGCCACTCACATTGGTGGCACCTTACAGTATAGAAACATTCAGATTCTTCCCCTAGGTGGTGGCACATCTTGGCCATTGATCGGAGGTATTGAGGACATGATAGAGACCACCGATTGAGCTAGATGGTAACTGGGACAGATGATAGAAGAGGGTTTAAAATGGAGGATTTCACTGGGATTCAGGTAACATCATGTTGGGAGGTCGAGTTCCCAATGAATGGACCTATAGTAGACATGGCCCCAGATGCCCAAAATGGGTTATGGTAAAGTGACGATGCACTAGGTGTACCAGAAACCAATTTTGCCAAGGATACATAATTAAGTAGCAATTCCTGATACATATTGATGGGAATGCTCCCTATATAGGGGAAACCTTCAGGATGAAATGGATATTCTTCCTCCTCGATAGTTTGTGGAGTAGAAAATTCTTACTCATCTGGAGAGGTGACTGGAGCATCACCTGGGGGCTCCATATCTTAGAGAAGACAATGGCGAACAACCAAAGAAGTACGAGGGGATAATTCCAAAGGAATACCCAGCTAGTTTTATAGATTTTATTGACGCTAAGGTGATATCACAACAGGGTCAAACAAAGGATTTGGAGGATAGATCACCAGTCCAATTTGACTGTCAGTGGTGAGCGAACTCTGAGGAGTTTGAATGGGATTGTCCAGAGACTCTAGGCCAAAATCAGCAAGTGACCCAGTATCTGAAGTAGGTGGAGGACGTGATGACAAAGGTTGAATGCTTAGAACAATTCCAAGTTCAACACCTTGGTCCTCGAATGACTCTGGTAATTCAGGAAATGGCTCCTTAGATAATCTTTCAAACGAAGGAGAGGAAGAGGAACTAGGTGAACAAGATGGTTCAACCGTGATGACCTTATCTTAGTTAACAAGAAAAGAGAGAGATAAACTTCAAGGCTTTAAAATTTTGTTTAATGGAAACTCACGATTTGGTCCAAAAAGACTAACAGGATGTTATAATATTTTGGGCAATCAATTTATTAAGATGCATAAATAGACTAGTGCTCTTTCATGTTTTAAGATTCGAGAAAGAAACAAAGATGACTCTATCACTTTCGATTGGAAACGAGCTCGAAAGGATAAACACTCGAATGATATTTTGATTTTAATTAGTCAAAGCGATCAAATGACTGCTCTGGATGGTCTAGGTAAAAAGGATTACCAGGCAACAGTGAACTGTAGAATACCTCCCGACGAACCGAGAAGTACGGGCAGGTAATCTCCCTGAATGTTGTGTTCAGTGTATCACGTTTGCATGGCAGCTGACTCAGCTTCCTATGGATAAATAATTTCATCCTAGAGGGGTCCCCCATTATATACTCAATGGTAGGGGGAGAACAAATCTGTACTAGCGTTGTCTAATGCCAAAGCTAGTGACAACTGCTAGGTTTAAAGACGTCAAAACATGTCTCTAGCCTAGACCTTCTAGATGTGATCATGAGATTTCAAATGTGCCTTAGTTTAATTGAGTTCGTTTTTAAAGTTTATCTTGAGTTATGTCTGAGTGTTCATGCCTCAGTGATGTGACTCGAAAAACCCTAAATGCAATTAAATGAGACAAAACCCTTTCAATTCGATGAATTGTCTACACTAGAGAGGGTAGAAAACACACAATCAAATGCAAGCAACTAAGAAACTGAAAGCAAAATGTTTTTTCACTACTTCACTTTTTGAGAAAATAAACTAATGAAAAATACATTCCAATTCCTAATTTCCTAACAAGTATATTTCTAACAATCTTTCCAAAAGAAAAATGAGTTATTTTTCTTTTCAAATGCCAATGTAATCCTAGTATTTAATGATGCCAACTACCGTAGCAAGCTAATGTAGCAAACTAGAATTTCATACTTTCCGTGAAATGACGAATTTTGT
Organism: Pinus taeda; assembly: GCA_000404065.3. NCBI lineage: Eukaryota > Viridiplantae > Streptophyta > Pinopsida > Pinales > Pinaceae > Pinus > Pinus taeda. Next base: position 25,731 of record APFE030072677.1, read on the forward strand.
TTTTTGCATAAAACAATTCAATGAACAAGTTTTTTGGGACAATTAGGTCTTTAAGCAAATGAAAACACAAAAACAGAATCTCTTTCAGACTAGTGAAACACCGACTTTACCAAAAACAAGACAAGCAATTTGATCCATGATGGAAAAGAAACGTTTAGACAAGAAAAAGAAAACTTTTCAAACTTGTGGAATGGAGGTCAAAGCCATAGAAGGACCATAAATTAAATACAAGGAGTAAATGCACCAACAACTCAACTCACTGAGTTCACAATCATGTGAATGGATGACAATCTCGATGCCCTAGTGCAACTAACCATCTAATGACCCAAGAAATCAAGCGAAAGTATGACAAATCAACAAGCAAACAAATGAAATGAAAAGAAACTTTCTAGTCAGGAGAAAATGGTCTAAAAGGCTTATGGGTTTGAAATCATGAGAGAAAAACATACTAGCCAAGATTTTGGACAAACCATAATCTTCACTTACAGGCATCAGTGCGACTGCCTAACTAACAACAAGAACCGAAAGGAGTTCGGCGCAACTTTTTTTCAACATATTGTGCTAATTGGCATGACTGTCAGTGAATTAAGAGTGTTGAGTGAGGAAGCTAAGAAAAAACTAAAAAAAAAATTAAAGCTGGGACCAAATTTGCTACTATGAATTTCAAACTCAGACCAGTAAGCAAAGGAAAATAGATAGAACCAAACGGAAAAAGTGGAACTAGAAAATTTCACACAAAACCATGAAATCTCAAACAAACAAATAGAAGGATTGGTTCCCCAATATGGTCGCCAATTTGTGGTGAAGTAAAATTATGAGTGCAGACACAAACAATTCCTCTGGCCCGATGATGGGTATAGCCATAACCAATACATTCTATGGAATATTTCCTTAGGTTATAACCAATTAGCAGGGCCTACCTATTAGTATGCTTATCCCATTTGGTGATGAACTTGCTTGCTAATTCCAGCTATCTCTAATTTCCTTCTTCACACACTTGAAACATGTAAACAACATCAAACAACAACCGTGATAATAGACAAATTGTAATTTAACCTACTTAACAAGTCAAGAAACATTAATCCTTGAACATGTAAGATGACACATCATGTAGGAAATCAATCGATCGTTGCATATATATTGAATCAAGAAGATATTACAACCATTGTCTTGGCGTTGTCATTCTCCTCTAACAAAACTAGGTTCCCACACACTTCCGTTAGCATTCCATGATGGCCTCAACAATGACATTTTTAAGGCTCTTCCTTTTATGCTTCACACTAAACCAAATTCATGCTTCTCCTTGACAAAACTAGAGAGATACAACTATGAATAGTTTGTTGTTTACTCCAAACTTAATTAGCACTAGAACACCAATCTTAACACTACAACACTAGCTTGTGCTTGGGAAAAAGGGAGGTTTATATAGCATGAATGGATGGGAAATAGATCCTCCTCTCATGGGAGAAGGTCATATCTCTTTAGGTAGTTCCATCCTTACAGGGGAAAGGATCCCAAACTGACATACTCGACCCCATCCGGCCAAACCATTTACCAGAATTCCATTACGAAGCTTCTAGAGCTGGAAACTTTGGATCCTTATTTAAAAACTTTCCATAAGAGTACCAGCGCAACTAGAACAAATCTCAGTCACTCCATTCGGCGCTAGGGATAATGTTAATTCCTGCATATCAATGCAAGGAGGAGAAGGTTCATTAGTGTCTGTCTTGTAAATTGGGAAAAACAGGAGATTTTGAACAAATGGTGCAAGAGGGAATTGTTCTGTTGATGAAGAGGGACAGAATGGGAGTTTCTTCATGAAGGGAAAGCATGTAGTGTTCAATGTACAGGTCCTCCAGGATCCAGGAATGGGGAGTACAGGGACAGTGAGAAAATATTGTGTAACACTAGAGATTCTCCAAACTAAAAAATTTCACCCCTAATGCAGCTAAAAAAGCTAAAATAATGCAAGATAAATGTTAGACCATATACCGAGAACAAACAACATGTTGAATGGTCGCATGGATTTCTTGCAATTGCCTAGGGAAGATTTGCTCCTCTTTCACTCCAGAACACTCTCACAACACTCAAATAGTGAAAATGAATGGTCCAAAACCTTCTTGTAGTCACTATGGAGGTATGAATCACCTTAGTCAGTCTGTGAAATAGACGTTTTTCATTTCCTATGTTGTTTATCATACGCCACTTCAATATACTTCCAATATTACTCATGCTTTGATGAAGAGGTTTCAGTGTTGAATTGTAGAAATGACCATGTTCGATTCACTATGAGCGCTTTCTTTTATGGGATCTTTTCTCGCTCTTGAATTGAAAAATCCCTGAGTTTTCGTCATCAGGCTCGTAAAACTCCTACGACAACAATATGAGCAATTTATTTTTTGGAACTCTTTCTTGCTCTTAATTGAAAAATCCCTGAGTTTTTCCCTTCTTTGGGCTCGTTAAATCTACAAAGAAGGCATGAGCAGTTCATTTATCTCTTTTTCCTCACTCATTAAATTGAGAAATTTACCTCAAGTCTTCTTCATTTGACTCATTAAAATTTGATGAAGATCTATTTAGTTTGTCGTCTTGTGACTCATTAAAATTTCATGACGAATATCAAGTTAACTTCGTCCCATCATACTCTTAAGAAAATGAGGCAAACATTTATTGAGAATAGGTTTATCACTTTATCCAGACTCATTAGACTAACTTATTGAAAAGGAACCATGTCAGAAATACTATTAAACTTTTGTCGCACCTGGTTAATAACTATGACAAAGGGACCCCCTTGGAGTTTCTCTTTACGATCGTTTCAGACTCTCTTAATATGAAAAGATCACGGATGTTACCATCTGGACTTGCTAAAATTAATCTGATGGGGAAAATTGGACAACACAATTACTTTATGTCAGTATTTTGGATAGTTTTCTTTTGCAGCAGTAGTTCCCTTGAACATGGCACTCCCTCAGTAAAACCTCCTTTTTGTTGACCTCTCAAAATGAAACTTACAATCCTATGAGTTCATCCAATATACTCCGTTGTTCTTGCATCCCTGTATCCTAACACTCTTTGGTGTTCATGAGTCTAGAGTTGTCTGGTTAAAACCTTTGTGTCTTTCCTTCTATTATTAAAGGGGTCCCTTTATCCTCTGTTTCCTATATCAAACCATCAATCATATACTTCCATCATGCCCTCTGTCGATTTGACACATTGCTCAAAATTTTTCTTTAAAAAACGATCATTCTTGTCTCATTTTTTATCAACTGATGCAGGGCACATTATTGCCTACCATTCGACAGATATCTTCCTATCAACTTCAACACTCTATCTAGGAAGAAAATCCATAAACATATCAGTGCCTTGGAAATTGCAAACATTAATGGAAATTTACCTTATGTTTGATCAAGTGTTTTCATTATTGGTTCTTGATTGAATGATTCTACGAGTGTCCAACGACAACATCATTATTCACACTCTCTAGATTGCACTACGCATCTTGGAGACCATCATCATTATCTATGGCCATCCTTGCATTTGTTAACAATTTTCATTATTGACTAGTAATCAAATGATTTCATACATGTTATACATCAACACCTTTATTCACATTTGTCGAAATATGTTGTTAAGATGAAGCAGTGATCAAGACCTTTGGTAGAGGCTTACACCACTCAGCCTTATTTCCTCTCCCAAGCTACGTACATTATTTTTTGGAGACAACTCGTCAGGATGATCCTATTATGACATAAGTTCCACATTGTTCTTAATGGTGGACATGATCATCATATCTCTTTGTTGAGAAATCACTTTGACATAGCTACTGTGCGTGGGAATTCTCGACTCAGGACATGATTTTAGATTTTACATATGTGGTTGTATCAGGTTTCTCATAGTCCTGAATCTCAGAGCCTCTCTTTCTTTTTCCAACATAGTATTTCTAAAATATTTCGGTGATCATCTTCACTTCTGATCTCACACTTTAGGGGGCATCTGTTATACAGGAAAATGGCCTCCTCATCAGCTCATAGGAGAAAGGCATTTTGAGTGAAAGATTGACCAAGTTCACAATCGTGTTTTTCAGGGTAACGCTCCCCAGGAACTAGCAAGGAGCCTTATAACGCTCCTCAACCATGAACGAGGTGCATTAGTCCCTAGGGTAACTCTTTATATTTCCTTAGGGATAGCGTTAGTCAGGTTTGGTGAGTTTTTGGAGGTCAAAGGAGCGGGTTGACTGAATAATATCCTACAATTTTTTCATCTGTTTACCCAAAAAGCAAGAAACATCCAGATTCAACCTATTTGAGGATATTACTATTCCTAACGGAGTCTAATGAACATGGAAAGAGCAATAAAGCATGGAAAGATCCCAATCTTTTCCAAAGGGAGCTCATGAAAGAGTTGGCAAGGTTTAGCCTCTCATTCTATATTTTTGAGGCTTGGGACATTATGAAAAAGGTCGAAAGAATTGAAAGGATGACCTATTGATTGTCGAAGCTTTGCATTAGAAATTGGTTCACCAAGAGGTTAAGAATAGAGGGAGAGAGAGAGGATATGGAGGAGTAATGGAAGCTTGATGCAACTGATGGTTGTAATCACTCTTTCTTATCATTAATATAGACCTGCAGTTGTGTTGTCTGCCCCATGGTGTTGATGTTGTGATTCATTTACATGCTTATGCAATACCATTGATTATGAGTAGCTTAGTTCTGTGTAGTTAGATATACTTATGTATTCTTGTTTTGATTATCAAGGTTATATGTTGTAGTATTACTTCTCATCTTTTCTATGTGTAGGTATTGATCTAGGAGCTAGCTGAGAGGTCTTCCACTATACTACTTTGGGTTCCCCGCAACACTACACCAAGATGTGAGGTAAAACTCTTCCTTCTTGTTTTGATTATCATTTCATTGATATGGATATGTTCATGTCTCTTTGTGCTAGTTGCAGCTAATATGATATGTCTTCCAAGGATCTCAGGAAGATCCTTGAGGGTATTTCCACCACAATCACCCATGCATTAATCCCTATAGCACACATGCAGAACATGGCTAATGGTGCAACATATTCCTATATTTTGCAATGACATGAGATGGAAGCACTGACAGGGTTTATAGAAAGAGGGTCAAAGGGAGACTAACCAATTCCAAAACTCGATCATAACCCTAATGAATTGAGGCAAGCATGGGGAACCTGAAATTTTGTGAAGTGCCTTAAAATTTTTGGTGTTCTTGTAGTGGCTACAACACCACCCTTTTTTTACCTAGGATTTTTTTTTACAAAATAGGAAAAAAAAAAAATTTTTCCCTCTCTAAGCATACATTTCTATCTATCTATGCTTTATCATTATTTTTCCATCTCGTAGAACATTTCTCTCTGGTTATATTTTTCTTATCTTTCCACCCAACATAACATTTCTCTCTTTCTATGTTGTTTCTTGGTGGCAGACTTCCTCCCTAGAATATTGGAGAATTATAGAAGGTTGCAACTATGACCACTATCACTTTCCTCTTTTTTGTCAACTTGGACTTAACCACTTCAATAGTTTTTTTGGAAACAAAGAAGCCAAAAATAATTGCATGTTTTTTCCCATAATTTTTCCAAGAGAAAAACAATTATTTTATTATAACAAAATTTATTTACATAAGTCAATCAAACTTAGTCTTGGTCCTTTTTAGTCAATTTAGTTGTCCTAAATGTATTACATAAATTATCGCCCCGAGTTGGTAAACTTGTGAAGTGAAAGTGCACTATATATGCTAGATGCCTTTTCAGTTTAGTAAGATAATGGTTGTGGATGGTTTATTTTTAAGGATTTTCTTTATTCCTATGTTCCTAGTGAAAACTACAGATTTATAATACATTCAATTCTTGAAAAGGAAAGTAAGGTAAGATATCATGATCTTCTTTAATTGACTATTGTTAGTTACTATGTAAATGATAAAAACAAATCTATCTAAATTAATGTTCTACAAAGATAATTACCTCTACTCTTAAAATAATTACTTCTATTCAAAGATAAAATTCATAAAACAATCTAGATTAAGATCTACACACTGCAATTATCAATCTTAATTGAAATATTGAAACAAAAGGGGAAAGAATGTGATCTAAACAAATATACATATTTATGAAAGGAAGGAGATTTATATACAATCCTATTTTAAAAAGCATGAAATGAATTGAAATCGACACAAAACAAATAAAAATATGATAATGCAATTCTGGAAAAATAATCAAATGAACTGAACTGAATACTAAGAAAATGAATGAACCTTAACTGTCTGCAGGGGTCCTCCACAAAAAAGAATTTTTATAACTCTATCTCAATAGTTAACTACGCATGTGTTATAGACATTTTTGGGCACCTCAACCCCAATCAAAAATGTCCATAAACTGAGGGTTCTTAAGTCCCTAAAAGGGTTGCTTCACTGCCTAAAGGAACAAGGTCAACTGATTA
>APFE030072680.1:0-21234 GCA_000404065.3 Pinus taeda
CGGTAACTGGCCACCTTGAGGTTGAGAACCTGACATCATGAGAATATCTTCTACACTCAACGGTTTAGTACCACTACTTCCAGTTAATAACTCATGTTCGATAGGTTGAGGAGATGCTCCCGAAAAAATACCAAAAATGGACTGATACCCAACGGGAACAGAAGGACCGCCGTACAAAAAGGTTTCCAGAGATTGAGAAAACATGGATGACTGATTAGACATATTCAACAAAGGATAGTAATCTCTAGGTGCTGGGTGATAAAAAATACGAGGTGGTGAAAAACTTAATCTCGGGTTTTCCAAAAGATTATTCAATGAACGATACCAAGCACTGCTCCTAGGTGGACTGTAAAAGATTGATTCACGCTCCCTAAGGTCTAATATAGGTCAATCTTCTGGAAAAGGAAAACTTTCTTCTTTGTCTGGAATAGCAAGTTCTTCAATAGCTATAAGTCCAAAAGGAAGATCTTGGGTAATTACAGTTTCTACCCTAGGCGAACTAGGACCACTAGAAGCTGGAGAAACAAACTCTGATATGGGAGTAGAAGCAATTTTAGATTCGGGTTCACATATTTCAGGCTCTTCACCTATATCACTAGTAGATGCAACACTACCAATAACTTCTGAAATTACTAACGGTTGAGAATCAGAATGTGCTATCAAAGAAGATTCTCCTTCTTCAGGTGACCCACCTCTACTGTCACTAGGAGTTACGAAGACTTTCAAGCCTTCAAGCTGGCTCGGTACGTCCTCAGGAGGTTGGCTCCAAAGTCTATGGGACTTCCTCAGTAACTCAGCCACGTTTACAAACTCAGGAGATTGGCCCCGAAGTCTACGGGACTGCCTTGGTAATTCAGCCATAGTTAAAAACTTTTAACTACTTCACACGCAAACAAATTAAAATCTCAATGAAAACCACCTAAGGCCTCTAAAGAACCAAACAAATTGAAACACACGCCTAAAGAATCTAGGAGATCAATCACACACAAACAGTAACTTTCCGGACCGAAAACACTAGTTGGTGATGAAATCCAACGTCGCAGAGTTCGATACAGAAATAGCGGTTGGAATAGTTACCCCAACAACCTGCTTAATTAATAGACTGGCACAAGTTTCTCCCACTTTAACCGTCTCGAGTGAAGTGAACCCCCCAGAAAATCCAAGTGAGTCTGGCCGACGTCTGCTCCAGGTACAGTAGGATCTTCCCGCCACCGTCACCTTGGGTAGAATCCTAAGATTATGGCCACTAAGGTCACCAACAACAACAAATACACCTGGGGGAACAGTCTACACTCCGACAGCACGCAAGGGCAGAGTAACAAACTCAATCCCCTTACCGGCTCCTTGACAATGGTCAATCCAAGGTTTACCGACAAGTGATCCCCTGGCTCCTCAACAATAATCTGAGGTTTACCGTTTGTAATACGTGCGTGTCTGGCGTCGTTCCAAACGAGGGAGGATTGATCCCCTCACTGGTTCGGACATGAGCTCGTGCTTCTCCTTTAAGAGGAGCTTTCCCAGAGTATAAATGCAACAGCTGGATTTATTCTATCACAAGATAAGCTACTTGTTTGGTTTTGTAGTCTTGGGGAGTTAATTACTCACCTACTCCAAGACACTAGCCTGATCTATATTGGTGCTTCAGAGCCCTAGTAAAATAAAACTTCTAATTTAATTTTACTTTAAGCGTTGATTTTAATGGTTGTTCTTTAAGACAAAAGGTAATGGAGATGAAACTTGATGGTGTATAGACTCGACTCCAATTCACTAAAAAGATGCACCTAGGATTATTTACACTACTTTTCTTTTCAATGAATTCTCTAATTAAGAGAGTTGAGAGAATGCAAACTTTTGATAAAAACAACTTTCTTAATAGATAATCAAAGAACCAATCTCTTTATCTTTTCAAAGTGCACAAAACATGACCACCCATTACTTGCACGAAAAATTCCTTTCTCTTTCAAAAACGTCAAATGCTACTCTAAAACAAACTTTGCAAAGGAGATCTTTTTGTATTTTCCTATCTAATAAAGCATTTAAAACTAATCTAATCAAAAGCAATTTCAAGATCTATAAAAATCTATGAAAAACTCACTCAAAAAGCAAATCAAAGGAAATTTACCTAAAAGTAAATCTAAGAGGAAAAACCTACTAAGATGATTCCGGGATGTTTTACTCAGCAAGAATCAAACCAAGGACTAGTTCATGCAGAATCATAAACTAATCAAAACAAAAAATCAAACTCTTTTTTTTTTTTTCTTAAGAATGAAATTCACAACTTCAATCGACAAGCTACTTTGAAATTCCGCAAAGAGACAACACAAAGGTAGGTTGCTCACACAGGCAGACTTTACGACTGATCCGACTTCTAAGAAGACTGACAAAACCAGAGAGATCTAAGGTTCCACAACTTCTAAAGTCAAAGTCACTACAGGACCAATACAAAAATCAAACCCTAAGGCTAAAACTTCAATGAATTTCACTAAAACTTTCGACACTAATGGGACAAGTTTAGGTGAAGATTTTTGACAGACAACCAGTGGATCTGGGCAGTAAAGACTAAGAAAAACAAAATCTAAAGGGAACAAATGAATAAAATTGAAATTTTCTCAATTTTAACAGGGTACGCAGGCAGCCTGTTTAACCAGGTGCGTCCACGCTCTGTGTGCAAAGATACAGTGCGTACATGTACGCACTGTGTCTAACTCAGAGGGTGCGTACTATGGAAAAATGAAGAAAAACTAAATTCTAACTTGACTCTAAGCTAGCCCACCCAAAAACATAGTCAAACAATCAAAAAACAAAAAAGAAATGACTCTTTTCAGATCAAAGTATTATTCAAAGGAAAAATCAATCACATCAATGGATTCCCCAGTATAGTCGCCAATTTGTCATGCAGAAAGAGTTATTTTTGCTGAAAAAACTAACCTCCCTAGAAGCTTAAGACTTTCTAGTGACAAACAAGACAATTAAGAGCAATCCTTCTCTAAACATGCATTATCATATGAGAAACCAAGTGTTTTTCGATCCTACCTGAATTCCAACGCTGTTGTAGTAGTCTAGCCTCGTCGATCCAGATGAGCTCCTCCTTCACTTCGAAACCTGCATACACTAACAATCAAACGATTACATAACACCTGAATATCTCATAAAACAAAAACATATTCAACATATAGACCAAGGAGTATATGAAACAATTCATTAACAACAAATCATTGAGAAGAATGGACTTATTTGTATTAAGGAAACAAAAAAGAAACCATTACAACCTGAGCCTTGGTGTTGTGCAAGTTCCTCCGAGGGTCCAGCAAGAGTTTTCCTCTACTTTGACAAGCTCACCCACTTCCAAATGAAACAAGAAAGGATGGTAATCTCTCCTCACAAGTTACAATGGAAGTCCTAATTCCAGCAGCATCTACCCTTTGGAATGTTCAGCTTTCAACCTCCCCTCCCTGGCCCAATGCCTGTATTTATAGTGTTCTAGAGGAAGTTATTCAGTTCCAACATCAATGGGATACTCCCTCTTTTGGATGGGGTAGCTCCTCTCTTGATGGGATAAGTTCCTCTATCATAGGGATGCATGAACCATCTGGAGGCGCTCAATACACGTCGAACACTCTTCTAGAAAGCTCTAGAAGTGACCACAAGTAACTTTTTTAAGATGAAACTCGTGCCTTTTGACCTTTACAGGAGTACGCACCCATCCTTTGACTTACAGAGCGTACAAGTACACAGGTACAATGAGCTTAGGATGCGTACACGCAGGCAAGGTAGAGAGAACTTGCGTACCCAAAGATAAACATGATTTTTATTGACTTTCTCTCTTTTTTGAAGTTTGACATGGAGAGCAGAGGTATTAGGCTTGACAAGGAGGATAATATGACTATTGATGGAGCCATATTAACTGTAGATAGTCATGGTGACAATTTTTAGTGTAACACTCCCATCCTACCTCTTTCTCACTAGAGGAGTTAGATAAAGATGTGGCTCGAGCCTGGACCCTTGACTTAGCTTTGGCTCAAGATTACTTAGACATAGTCTTACCATCTAAGGAAGTAATCCTAGAAGCAATGTTGGGTGTTGATAGACCATGGGATGATTTACATCATCGTTCATATTTCCTCCCTCATTTGCAAGAAATTGAGTCAAGTTTGTCCAATCCTTCTACTATTGATGTTCATACAGTTTTAAACCCTTTGACCCCAGCACAATTTTCTGCCGAAGGTAACATGTCTGTTATCTCACAAACTGTACTGGTGAACATCTCTAGGAATCCTAACATAATCGAAAATGTCTTCATTGGAGCTGACTGTTCCCTTGAAGAAATTCAAATTTATATCGATCTCTTCAAAGAGTTTCATGATGTGTTCGCTTGGTATTTTGAGGAAATGCTTGGAATAGATCCATCTATAGTCCAACATGAGATCAAGACATATGAAAATGCTGAACCTATTCATCAAAAACTTCGAACGATCAATCCTAGAAAAGCAGCAGTTATTAAAGTTGAAGTTGAAAAGCTGCTAAAGGCAGGTTTTATATACCCCGTTCCTCTAACTAAGTGGGTCTCTAATCCAGTCCCCGTAGACAAAAATAAAGGAACGATATGAGTATGTATTGACTTTAGGGACCTCAATAAGGCTTGTCCAAAAGACATTTACCCCACACATTTTATTGATCAAATTATTGTTGAATGTGCGGGTAATGAAATTTTTCCGTTCATGGATGGATTCTCTAGTTACAATCAAATTACTATCCGTCAAGAAGATCAGCACAATACAGCCTTTATTTGTCCTCGGAGTACATTTGCGTACAAAAGGGTGCCTTTTGGCCTCAAAAATGTTGGATCCAATTTTCAGCGGGCCATGTCATATGCTTTTCACAACATCAAGCACATTATCAAAGCATATCTAGATGATCTAGCTACTCATTCTCGAAATCTTTGAGAGGTGTCGTTTTTATAAAATCTGGTTGAATCCGAATAAGTGCGTTTTCGCAGTCACATCCAATCGGTTGTTAAGATTCATCATGTCAACAAAGGGGATACGTGTTGATCCCTTCAAGGTTGAGGCAATACTTTAGTTGCCTCCCCCGTCTTCCATACGTCAACATCAAAGTCTCCAAGGAAAAGTAAATTTCTTTAGGATATTTATAGCCAATTACGCCAAGATCACAAAAGGATTTATGTGTTTTCTTAAGAAAGGGGTCCCGTTTTTATGGGACGATTTCACACAATGATAATTTGATGCTTTGAAAAAAGCATTAACCTCTGCTCCATTGTTGATTCCACCTAATTATAGCAGAGATTTCCTCTTGTATCTCGTTGCAGCAGAATCAACCATTGGTATGGTTCTGGTTTAGGGAGATGATGCCTTATGTGAGAATGTAATCTACTATCTAAGTTGAGGCTTGGTAGGTCCTGAACTGCGCTATTCTTCCATTGAGAAATTGGTTTGGCAGATGTCCATGATGTCTAGCAGCTTCGGCATTACATTCTCCTTCAAAAAACATTTGTCTTAGCAGCCGTCAATCCATTTCAGTTTTTTCTCAGTAGGCGAGTGATTGGGGGAAAATATAATAGATGGATTGTCATTTTGCAAGAATTCAATATCGAATTCATGTCGGATAAATGTAATAAATCTTTAGTATTTGCAGAGTTGATATCAGAGCTGCCTTGTTAGGAAGAAATTATTCACAAGGAAAATTTTCTCGATGAACATTTATTTCTCATTTCTTCACAAGATCCTTAGTATGGGGATATCATTATATATCTCCAGACTTCAAAGTTTCTGCTTGCTTTTTCCAAAGATGAGCGTAGAAAGTTGTGTCACCTCGCTAAGAATTATGTTATTATAGGTGACACATTATATTGTTGTGGGATTGATTCAAACCTTAGGTATTGTTTAACTTTCGAAGAGGTTGATTCAATTCTTAATGATTTCCACAATGGAGTTTGTGGTGGTCATCTATCAGGGCTTACAACAACCCAAAAAAATTGCGAGCAGGCTACTTTTGGCCTTCAATTTTCAAAGATTGTATTGAAGCGATCAAAAGATGCCATCCTTGTCAATTCTATACTCAGAAAATGTGCAAATACCTAGCTCCACTTTTCCCTGTTATCACCGTCTGTCCTTTCACGAAGTGGGGCATTGATTTTACTACTTGTAATCTGCCTTCGACAGGAAATCACAAGTACATTATTGTGGTCGTAGACTACTTTACGAAGTGGGCTAAGGCCATGCCTACTTTTAGAAATGATAGTGAAACAAAGACATTGTTTCTTTTCAATCAGGTTATTTCACGATTTGGTATCCCTAAAGAGATTGTCATTGACCATGGCAGTCATTTCCAAAAGCAATTGATGTCCAAATTGGCTCTCAAGTTGGGTTTCCGGTAGGAGCATTCATCTATGTATTATCCTCGGGCCAATGGGCAAGTTGAAGTCGTGAACAAATCCCTTAAAATCATCCTACAAAGGACGATTAAAAAATCTAGATCCAATTGGCACATCATGTTGTATCCGACACTTTGGGCATACCGAATGTCAGTTAAGACTGCCACTGGCTTTACTCCTTTTCAACTAGTTTACAGGTTGGAATCTATCTTTCGTGTTGAATGTGAAATTCCTTCTCTTAAGCTAGTTGTTGAACTTCTTCTAGAGACTTCTAGTATTGAGGGGCACCTTGTTCATTTGGAGCATCTTGATGAGAAGCGTCTAGAAGTCGCCATAATAAACGAAGCCCATAAAAAGAGGGTAAAAACTCAATACGATAAAGTTGTCCATCCTAGAAATTTTTCTAAAGGTGACCTTGTCTTGGTCTACGATCAAGACAAAGACGCCTTGGGGGCAAGCAAGTTTAAGTCTATGTGGTATGGTCCCTTTATAATCAAGCGAGTTTTGAAAAAGGGATGTTATGAATTAATTGACTTTGAAGGAAACAAGTTCGCGGAGCCCAGAAATGGGCTCTACCTTAAGAAGTACTTTGCTTAGGCTTCGGCTGAGCACTTACTTGTTTGTATATATTATATGTTTGTACATATATATCTATCGGTTTTAGTGATGTCGATATTTTTTATCTGCTTTGGTAAGTATTGATGGATGATTCAATATATCTAGGATATGGTGTGAGTAAGCATACCCAGAACCTTGCTTCTGCGGCTTGGGTAATTCATTACCCATCTAGCCAATTGATGGTTTCAAAAGGAGTATGTATCAGTTTTGCTTCGAATAATATTGCCGAATATATTGTTGTTATTAATTTTCTATCTGAAGCGATATCTCTTGATATTGATTCATTAGTGGTTTATTTAGACTCACAACTGGTGATATCTCAGCTGAATAACATTTATCGGTATGAGATCCCTATTTGTATTGCCAATTTCTGAGAGTGAGATTTTTGCAACGATCATTTGTTTATATCACATATGTTCACATTCCACGATCAGAAAATTCATTAGCATATTGTATTGCTAATCAAGAATCAGACTAGCATATAAATCATTCATAAAATTGAAAAACATAAAAATAATCGAAGTATCATATGTATATATGATCATCATAAAATCGCCTGTATATAGATAGAGTGTTTATGTCAAAAATAATATACAAAATCAGGACAAAGTTCCCTACAAAATTTGGGCTTATGCCCATCATCATGTCCAATCATAAAAAGATTTGATCATCTATCTGGCTGGCTCAGGATGAGAAGCTAGAAAATAAACAATAGCATTGGCTACACGCCGGAATAGCCACACCCAATCCCGTTGTACTCCTACCACGTGACGCTGCATCTCCTCATGTAGGTCCTCTATGGCTATCATGGGTACTTGGTGAGTCAGTCTCACCAAGTTCCTCTAAACTGCATGGAGAACTCTCTCCATCTCAGCTGCAGCCCCTTTGGCTTCTCTTCCACGATGCCTATGTCAAGGAAATCCGTCAGGTCTCACTGGCCCCACATTTGAAACATGATCATATATTTTGTAAGTGTCTTTTCTCATAAAGAAAATTATTTTTAAGTTCATTTATATTAAAAATCCAAAAAAATCTTAAGAAATTCAAAAAAAAAAAAAAATAGTTACCTATGGCACCCCATGCTACATCTGGTGGTAATACTAAATCTGTATCTCCTCACAAATCCATCCCGGCATAAGAGTAGCCATCGAATGCGATGACCTGTTGATCCCACCATGCGAAACACTCATCATAAAAAGTCGTCCTAGGGACATCACCACCCCCTAGGCATTTCATCAGGTCAACCCATCTACCCATCTGTGGATCCCTCGAGCTGTTGATGGTCGATAGCACCTTGGGTTGAAGCCTAGGTACTTTATCAAAGAAGAATGAGCATAAGATTGTTCCATGTCCAAAATTCTTTGTTTGGCAATGGAAGTCAGTTGGTTCTTCATATTGGTGAGTAGAGGTGTGTACCAATCAAACATTATGGTGAGACATTCCACTACTAGGCTCATAGATACTCGTGAGGCCTGATGTAAAGCAGAAAAACATTTACCCTCACAATGGTAAATAGTGGAATTTTCAAGGACAAGCTCTCTACATGCTTGATTGGAAGCTGACGTCCAATATTTTCAGGATGACCGGGACAGTATATGTGGACGTAGTCTTTTACACTAGGACTACCCCTCGTCCTGCCAGTAGAATGCACTACCTCTCCCCTTCAAGAAAGACTGGTAATGAAGTAAATATCTTCGATCTTGATCCTTAGGGGAAACTGATCGATCATGAATGCATCATCCTCTGCACTCTAGTAATGTATCAGTAACTCAAGCAATCATGTGTTTACTTTCATAATTGGCATTTTAAAGAATTTTAGCAAGCCACAGCCTCTTAAAGCATCCAAGGCATTTTGGTCCTCCAGTACTTGGTTATCAATAGCACTATGCTCCCTTTCTCTTCAGGTGATGGTCATCCTACCCAAAAAATATGTTTTAAACCATTAGATTTATGTTTTAAATTTTTTACTCGTGCACACGCGGGTTGCCATTTTACACAGTCGTGTGTAGGGCCCTTGTATACGTAGGTTACCTATATTCAACTGCGTGTACGCAGAGTTTAAATTTTTGACATATTTTCCTACGGTCAAAACTTGAAAAAAAACATCTAAAAAGTATCACAAATAATTAAAAGCATGATATAAGGGTTACCTAGAAGTTTTGGAGCGATTTGAACGGTTGAATTGGATGGAGGAAAGTTGTTTGAATTTGTCTCCACAGCTCCTTGCTCAAAACACAAATGACAAAATTGTGAGTCCAAAAGTCCTTATAAGTTGAAAAATAAAAAATATTTTTTCAAAAGTTGATTTTTATCTTATGGACTTTTTGACCTTTTGGCTTGAAGTGTTGGGAATGGGTTGTCTTTATAAGAAATTTTGGAGACTTCTTCAAGAAAGCATTTTGGTCCCATGACCGCAGACTTTTCATGGCAAGTATTGTTTTCTTACTAGCATATAGGTTAGGGAATACCACTTTCCACTGCATTTTGCATACTAGCCTCCATACTGCAATATGTTTTCCATAGGGTCGACCCCATAGTGTCTTGTTTCACAAACCATTTTCACTTGCCGGCTTTAAAATCATGATGCAATGGTAGAGCCAACCTTTACATGGGCATCTTAGTTAGATCCTTGCTGACATTTGTTGCCCATGCTTCTATATTGAGTAGGATCGGGAGTCCTCTTTATTCTTGCCATGACTTATGCATTGAAGACTCATTCTCATTCTTCTGCGCTATTTTCTGGCCTTATACCCTAGAGGCTCCTTGGTGTTGATTTGTATTGCTACATTGCATATTGACTATGTGCACCTTTTGACCTTGAGCCGACCTCACTTGGACTCGTGTTTAAGCCACTTTTCGACCATGTCTTCTGCAAAATCAACCTTGCAATCATTTAGCCTCTACGACTTGACGCACCCTTTTACCCATGGAAAGAGCATTCCTTTGAGTGTCCTTAACTAGTTTCGCCACCTTGCATTAAGCATAGGAATGTTCCCCTCCCAGGAACTAGAACATCTGTTTTTTGAAACTCGTTCTTTCCATTGTACTATAGCATTCTTTTATTCTTTTCCAATCTTCCTATAAAAGAAAAAGACAAAAAAATTATATATTCCAAAAAAGTGGGAACGAGACATTATTTCCACATTTGATGGCAGCTAGAGTCAGTTTTTTCGCCCTTGAACAAAGCACTCAAAAGCAAGTCTTTCCTCCATCGGGATGGGCTTTAGTTTGACTTAGGAGAGCTTTAACCTTGTTATTGAGTCAGCACTCCTTCGATTGGTTACCTCTTCTAATCATATGGATAGTTTTCTTATGCCTCCTACATGACAAACTTATACAAAGTTACCATATGCTGCCATGTAGTCACAAGTTGAGTCATGCTTTTGTTCAAGGGAAGTAAACCTGATTTGGCCTCTCTACGATGTCTCTTGACCTATTTTTCAGTCGGCCATCACTAGTTGTCAGCGTCATGTTCGTTATCACATCAGTTTTATTGCTCCTTTGCTCGTGCCGATTTTAGAAGGTCTCCATTGACTTCTTGCTAGTGGGTCTTGCTCTTATCGACTACTACAAATTTCTTTGAGGGCAGATCTAGAGCCGCACCTTGGCCCTATTTTCATTATTGATAGGTAACCTTGTGCTTAGCATCAATTAGTATCATGGGTCTTTTACTGAGTGGTTTCCCTTGTGTTCGACATCAGCTTTCATTATCACACATTGGGATTTGTGCAGTGCCTTGGTTTCCATTTGACCCTATTGGTGGATTCCTCGCCTTTGTGTCAACTTTCATTATTGGTTGATTTAGAGGGTTTCTATCGTGTGCTAGCCACATCATGTGTACGCCAGAAACCTTCGGTTGGGTTACTACATCTTTGTTCGTCTGATTCCTTCAACATTATTGGCCTACGGGTTACACTCGCGCTAGATTGATGAAGGATGCATTAATGCCTTCCTTCTAGCGAATATTTTCCCATTGACTTCGGCTCATTGCTATGGGAAAGAGATCTAGAGTACATTTGGCAGTACCTTAGGGTTTGCAGTCATCAATGGCAAATTCCTTTGCTAGCGACAGTGGGAAAACATCATTGTCTCCTGATTGATAGATTATTTCAAGTGTTCGACTACAGCTCATTTATTCACACTTGTTAGATTGTATTAGGTACCTTGACTCTCATCATCATTATAGGTGAGTAGCCTCATGTTTGTTAACAGTATACATCAATGACCAGTAATCAAATGATTTCTCACATGGTTGACTTTAGATCATTCATTCCAATTGTGTAGAAATGTACCATGGTGGTCGATGAAGACCTTGGGTTTGCATTAGCATGTCTTGGCTCACTTGTCAGTTGCTCTTGTTTCTACTAGTTGATGCCATCCACCTTATATGTTGTAGTTCCTTACAACGACATCTTATATGCTGGCACCTGAGTTGCAGTGTAGTACCATTTATTCCATCATGTTTACTTGGTACTATTTGGATCAGTTTCTTGACTTCAGTGATTAGTTTCATACTTCAGCATCATTGATCAGCTCTTTATATGTGATATTCAGACATGTACTTTCTTGATTGTGATCAAATGATCCATTATGTATTTGCAGTTCCTCTATACTTGTATGCATATTGGATCCACTTTTGTACTTGACATGTGGACATGATTTACTATTTCTGAGCATGGGTATGCCCACCTTAGACAACAGTTTCTTTCTGATCTCTTTTGCTAGCTTGGCAGGCTGAATTCTGGTGAACTCCTCCTCGATCTTGGCATGATTCCTTCCACACACATAATACATTTCGGCCATCATGTAGCCCTTCTAACCTCATATATTAGGGGGCATCTGTTATAGCACCATTTACCACTCTTGGTAGATCCGATGCTCTGATTATGGCCGAGGGAAACCCCTCCTTCTAGACTTGGTCCAAAATTAAAAAAATAGTGTTTTATTCCCTATATGCTACTTTTCCCTATGATAAAAGTGTGTACACATGAGTCAACGGATACCCAACCCGTGTACATGTGTTAAAACAATTAAAAAAAAAAAATCCTTAATTTCGGGCGGAGTTAATGGGTTTCACCCATTACTCACCACCTATTTCCCGTGGCCCAACTATTTCCCAACTGAAAAAACTAATTTGGAGAAGTATAAATAAACCTCTATGGGAAGGCCTTAGGGGAGAAGATATAAGATATTGATACTATAGTGAGATTATCCCCAATCAAGTCTAACGAATCCCTGTGCCTCCTGCACTCCCCAAAGCTTCAAGAAACCCTTGTTTCCTTGTTGTAGATATCCTTCATCTTGCTTGATATATATTTGTATTGGTGATGGAGGAAGATTATGGAAGGCCGAGAAAGGACGGATCCGGAGGATAGTTCCGCTTGGAGCCGAAGGACTCAGGTCATATTTCTCCACTTTACTTGTAGCTAACTTCAATAAAAGGAATGTTGTTATGTTTCCAATATTAAATGTGTTTATGCATCAAGTTATGTTGTAATTCGTTTATGAATTTTAGATTGATGTATAATTAGTCATTCATTTACATGATTTAAGGTTAATATCATGAACATGATTTATGTTTCTACTGTTGTATATATTCTATTTGAATAATTTTCAGGTTTCAAGAACATCAGGAGAAGCTAAGGGTTTGCACCTTGCAGGATCTACCCAAACGTAGGACATCCGGGTAAGGACACTCCTGCACAATTTAGTAGAATAAGAATTTAGGTTGATTGCCTGAGCATTTCTTGTTGTGGTTTTCCCTCTGCTCTGTCGGGGTTCTCAATCCAAAGCCCTAGGGTGGTCTCACCCACAACACAAATTCATTTAATGAAATAGATATAATTATTTCCAACAACTTCTACAGGTTTTCTTTTCTACTCCAAAAATGACGATCAAATTCATTTAATGAAATAGTTGGGATTATTTCCAACCTTATTTCAAAGCTTTGAAATCTTGAACAACCAATGAAGTTTTTTGAATAAATCCTACCAAAAAAATCAGCTTAAATATGCGTAGCAAAAATTATCTTTAGTGGCTATTCAAAGAGACATGTTCGCATTTTTTAAAATATACTTCCAGAAGAATTGAACATAAATGTAATACTACAAGTGTAAATTCAAGATGGAGTTGTTATCAATGAAAAACAGGAAGGGAGTCGTGAGAAAAAGTTAGCCTCATGAATCATACTGCTTTACCTGTAGGAATAACCAAACATATCAAGGTTGTAGCATAGCCCAACCACTTTAAGAAGACACTAAAAGAATTTTCATCAGAATTCATTGAAGCTAGTTACCTGGACCAAAGAACTCCAGCAATAAACCCTACAAATAGAGTCAACATTAGCAACCCAGGCATGATGTGAAACCCAACAAATGAAAGTACAGGAATGATTTACCTGGAAAATATGTTACGTTATACCATACTAGGGGTAGTGAATCAGCCCCATCAGAACCCTGTGCAGAAACCAGAAACTGTAAATAAAATTTAGAAATTGCAATGTAAATTGTTGGTACCTATCAAAGAAGAAAGAAACATATGGGTTTACCTTTAAGGGTTCAGTTAGGACTCTGGCAGCTTGTCCCCTAGAAATTCCACAAACCAAGAAATTACCGGAGAAATCGAGAACCCCCTAACTTGAATCTCATGTTTAATTACCTCGTTACTCATTTCTAGAGTTGTTTGCGATCGGGCTTTGCAGGGGAGGATTTCATAACTAACTAATACATGTTGAATCAATCTAACGGCCCAAGTTATTTCTATTTTCGAACACTCAAATCAATGACACACGAAGGCAAAGGAGGCACGGGAGGGGGGTTCTTCCCAGAGGGAATGCCTTATAGCTTAAATAGCCATGGTGAAGTGGGGGTGAATGTCTATTGTTAATAATCTTGTCATATTGTTAAAAAAAATATTTTAATTTTGAAATAAGTTATGATTTTTGGGTATGTCGTATGGATAAGTCATGGTATTGGCCCATGGTACTATAACAAATCCTACTCACAAATTCATAATATGAATGGCAAAGTGGGGGTGAATATCCATGGTTAAGAATCTTGTCATATTGTTATAAAATATTTTGATTGTGAAATAAGTTATGTTTTTTGGGCATGTGGTATTGATAAGCCTTGGCATTGGCCCATGATATTGTAACAAAACCTATTTACAAGTTAATAATATCCATGGTAAAATGGGGGTGAATATCCATGGTTAAGAATCTTGTAATATTATTCTAAAATATTTTGACTATGAAATAAGTTATGTTTTTTGGGCATATAGTATTAATAAGCCATGGTATTGACCCATGGTATTGTAACAAAGCCTATTTACAAGTTAATAATATCCAGGGTAAAATGGGGGTGAATATCCATGGTTAAGAATAGTATCATGTAGTTATAAAATATTTTGATTGTGAAATAAGCTATGATTTTTGGGAACGTGGTATTGATAAGCCATGGTATTGTAACAAAGTCTATTCACGAGTTAATAAAAAAATTAAATATTTTTATTTTTATTATTTTAACTTTTTATTCTTAACTAAGCCAACATTTAAATGTCTACACTCATTCGTGATACTGTCTATATTAATTTTAGTTTTTTATTTATTACTTTTAAATTTTTGTCTATTATTTTTAACTTTAAATGTTTACACTCATCCCCCAAATCACTAAAGTAAATTTTTATTATTTTTTAATTGAGCCGACATTTAAAATTGTTTGCATACTTACATTACTCCTACACATCTACCCTATATTGGGTTGTAGAGCGCCTCTCGGCGCAATAATCATTGCCACAACTTGCAATCACTGCCACTGCAAACCACTATTGCTACAATCATTGAATCATAGCAAACATATAAATCATTATTACTGGCTATCATACTACTAGCCAAACTTTGTTCTAACCATATCATCAATATGGTCATTAAAACACTTATTGATAACCCATTTTCACCATGTATCCAAAACCACTTCAACCTACTCATAGACCCATACAATAGAGATTCTCATTAAATATTTTGTTAACAAGGCTTTTATGCTTCCAAAGACATGCTTCTTTCGGATTTCAATTTGGACAAATAACGAATCTAGAAACCCTCAAAAACCGTTCATAACCATATAATAAATTGAGTGTTCTAAAGATTGTCCTTTTTAGGGTGCGCTTTTATAAGTTGCCATTTTTCGGCAACAATGTTATAAATTGTATACAATAGGTTTTCTATTCATTTGATAAAATGAACCAAATGAGAAAAAATAAAAATGATATTCTGACCTATCAATTTCTGGGCCTCAAACTTCAGACCTTGATTTCCCACCAAGATTCAATGCCTATTATGCTATTATGTGTTTCTTGTGGAGTTATGCCTCCAATTTTTATTTGTTAGTGGTATAGTTAGTGAGACATCACAATAAACTGGGTGTAGGACCCAAGTATAGATATAGAGACAAGAAACCCATACATTACTTTGGCGACATAGTTTCCATAACACAAGTATTCAAAATATGACAACTCACACAAACAATGCCAGTTCTGCCAATATAACCCTAGTTCTAACATTGAGTTGTTCTACAGTGCCTTTGTCCATTTTAGCCAATGTTATGTCCTTTGTGTGCCACATCACATGGCTTTTGCCATGTCACTGGTGCCACATGTAAAACACAATTCTAATTGAAACGTCCATAGATATTATGGTCAGTTGTATCAAATTCCTATGAAACCCCCCAACATATGATGATAACATTGCAACAAGTTACCAAAATGTAATTGGTTTAGACTAAATGACTCCAAAATAGGCCAATCACATTGCGACCAAACCAAATCACAATGAATTCAAAACCCCCAACAGGTCAATGTAACCAGATTTAAGGCTTTTACTTCATTTGGTGTCGTTCGCTATATGTCTTACCAAATATGAAACTTTCTTCACTCGATTTGCATGTAATCCAATAAATGGTCACAACATTCAAAATGAACTATGGAACACTTCTTCACTCATAACAATAATAATATCAATGACATATTTTTATACACCTTGTGTTTCTACCTCTGTTGCCACTCAACAACCAGTCATGATCCAACCATAGTCAAAACACAAATTTATATGTATATAAGCTGAGAACCAGTCTAGGGGTTCAATCAAAATAGAAGAACCAATGTATGGCATCAAGTTATAACCAATTCAATTTCATAATATGTGGAACCCTCTATCATTTATATTTGGAAAAGTCACATTTTACCATAGCTTAGGTGGAACCCTTCATGGTTCATCTTCACTTTAATTGTATTTCAATCAGATTGCAAAACCTTTATGCATACAACAATCTTTGTAACGAACCAAAACACATTCCAGAAAAAATCACATGCAGCAAACGAAAAACAAAATTGTATCAAAGCTCCTTAGTTGTATTCATCGTATTCAACCTTCAAGCCAAAACATAGAATAATTACAAATCAAACATAACTCCTTGCTTGTTGAAACTAAAACTCAAAACTTCTATTGCTTACCTTTCCTTCCACAAGTTTTCTCTTATTCTCTACCATGGCATGCATATTTATACTTGTATGTATGTTCCAATTTTATGATAGGGCCAACCAAAAGCCCACGATTTATGCCTATAATTCTTACAATAAAACGAGGCCAATTATTAGCCATAGGGTCAATGGTTTCATATGGCTAATGACTAAGCCTTTTGGTTATGCCCCATACACCCCTTCTATTAAAGTTTGTGTCATGGTCTGACATTACCATGAGTCATAACCATACGTTACCATGTATTTGGGTTGACCATGTGACCATAATCGTTAAAACCCAATGATCATGACGCTCTTCAATAAAATATCCCCATATTTGGGTCTTCTAGTGATGTATTTTTGAAACAACCATAACTTCTCGTCTGATAAACATTTTTCAAGGTATAACATACCGTTGGAAAGGTATCAACATGAAAAGTCCAACCACACTATTTGTAGTCTTATTAGGGTATCATAGCTTCATAAAAAACTTAATAAACGTCATGTTCTTTAAACTTCCCTCGATGAGAACCTGCAAAAGACCTAGCTACCATACTACGTCATAGAGGGTATCGTTGCTTCCTTAGGAACCCCTTTGACATCAATGACGCATTGTTGTCATCAATGACAACACTATGTGCAATAGGAGGGTTATTTTTGTTGACTTTGGAAAGGGAAATATGGATTTCCTTGTGTCAAATTTCCATATGAGTATTGGAATGTTGACACATTGTCATAATGAAACGCATGGGATAATTTTTCCCTTGCATGGGGTGGTTATTAATTTGAGTAGGAGCACTATGATAGTACCCTATCATTTGGTTGAGGGTATTGATGACCGCTCACCTACTTGGGGGAACGATGGAGGTGGTCCATATGAATTTCTTTGATAGGGAATTTGGTACCCTTATTAGTGTTGGTATTGGGTAATGAACCCAATTAGGCCATCAACAATGTTTGATGCCCCTATATTTTATTTGTTGAAAGGTTGAGTTCGTGGAGCATCTAGGATTACCGTATAAAGGTATCTTATTTGCGCATAAATTATCTCAAACTATTGAGTTTTTGTTACAACTTCTTCCTCGAGATTTTTTTAGAGGTGAAATTTTGCCAATTGGAGATTTTTGTACATATTCTAAAAATAATATTTTCCCTTTTGGTTAAAAAATCGCCTTTTTTTACATGTGATTAAATTGATAATATTAGCCAAAAATTTACTAATTTTAATAGTAAATTACATGTTTTTTATTGAATATTTTCCTACATCTATATGCATGATTTTTCAAGCCAAAAGAGTTGCCTAGAATACTATACATAGGTATAATATTTGAATCCTTAAAAAATACCCTGCAATTCTTCCTCATTCTACGACATGGTGGTGGCAACGTCCTTTGATATTATAGGCAAAAGGGACTAAGGAAAATATTTAAGAGAAATTATTTGGGAATTTTAATTTTGCAAATGATGCAGCATATGCACCACTCATGGATATGATCCACGATGTGAGTGGAAGATATCTATCAAACTTTGACAATAATTATAACCTTGTATCATGACAAACATGTAGTTGGAAAAATTTAAGAAATGACTTAGCTAGGGATTCAAATGTGTTATGGGATCTTTCCTTCTCATTGACATGTATTTAGTTGAGGGGTCAGTGAGGGTGCATTGGAAGGGGCTTAGTTGAACTGAGTTTCTAATGATGATGTTAGAAGAACACCATAAGTCAAAGGTCATCACATGGTTTGTGGGATCTTCCCTAGGTTTCCCTTCAAACGTTGGTATGTCTAAATAAAAATTGGTAGGCATGGCCTGCCATGTAGTTTCATGAGCTATGGGATCATTTGTCAACTTCGAAAGATTAGGGAGATTCAATGAATGGAAAATGGAAGGTTACATGTAGGGGTTGTTATACTTGTACGAGCTATGTGAGATGAAGGGATACTTTAAGTTAACCAGGTTCATAGCAAAGTGGCACCAAGTATGAAATAGCATAGCAAATATGGATCAAAAGGTGAACTTTGAGGGGAAGGTCGAGTAGGTGAAGCTACAAAAAATTCCATTTTGCTACCAAAGGTTGGAGGCCTTGAAGGCCTCTAGAGTGATGGGGTGCTAAGTGGCACCCTATGGAGCTCAAAATGGTCTAAGAATGATGAGGGTAATATCAAGTATGCAAACCCATGTATCAATACATAAAACAACAACAAAAAACAAACGGTTAATTACCTTTAATCATGTTTTAATGCTTAAAACAATCCAAGTTTTTGGTGTGGGGGTTTTGCACATGAAATCCTAAAATAAATAACATCCCTCCACTCAAAAGTCACTAGGATTTTTGGAAGTGGGGTCTCAAGCCATCGGAAGAAAACTAGAAAAGGTATGAAAAGAGGGTTAGAATGTGGGGTATTGAGCTACATACCGAAGAAACTGGAAAAATTTTCTATAACCATTCAAAATTTCCTCCGAGTGCAAGTGCTCCCACACATGCCACCTTTGGTAAGATGCCCTAATTTTTTCCACTAAGCTACCAACATCCATTGCAAGTGAAGGAATATAAGGTTATGGGTATCAACCACAGATTGAGATCCCCTAACAAGAGTTAGGAGACTCAAGGAGGCTCACGATAATCTTTGGTCTCAACCTTGTCCCTTCGAGGGTTTCTTCTCATCACTACCTTTGTGACACTTAATAATGGATGATTTAAAGTTCCCTAAAATACAAAATTCTATGTTTCAAATGAGAATGATAAAAAGGGTTATTTGGATGCCTACCCCTAGGGTCCTAACTTTGACTATAATTTATTTTGTGACCCCACAATGTGTTTAATTTAGGTTCCTTTTAAGAGGCTATGAGTTTGGTATGACGGCCAAAAAATGGTGTGACTTAGGGTGTGAAAAATTGTGAATTTCAAGTAGTATACACTTGGATAACTAATTCCCCCATATGGGTGCAAGGGGAAGAGCATACTAATCAAGTAAGAACTAAGTGAAACTCTTGTGTGTGGGGTGCAGTGGGTGTAAAGTGTCAAATGAAAATCACAAACGTTTATTAGATTGTATATATATGGATATCGATGGATATGTTACTTTCCAATATAATAATGCTTTCAGTGTTGTATGTTGCAAGAAAGTAAATATGTGTGTATGATGGGACACTTACTTTCCTCCTATTACACTATGTGGTTTAAACTCTAATCCTAAAGGGAGATGAAAATGGGCTTTCAAGATGTTTTCACTTCCCCCATATCACTATGCACACAAGGGAAAGAGCATACTCCAAAGTGATTAGCTCCACTTCTAGTCCCAAGACTACAATTGGTTAGTAAAAACAAAGTCCATCCACGTGTCAAAAGAACTAAATTATTCTACATTGGTGGCTAATAAAATGAAAAAAAAAACTAAGTTGCTAAAACATGTAGGAATGGGGGCAGGTCTTTAGGGGCTGCCACCTAACTCTGGAAAGAGGATAAAATTACAATTAAGTGAACTTTGGTAGACCTGTGCAAAAAATTTCTAGCAGTCGGGGGGAAAACATTGTGACTATTTCTTTGATATCCACGCAGTCAAGCTCGAAAATTAAACAAAATTACTTTCCAGCTCACATGGTCCAAGAGGAGGACTAAAATGTTATACAAAAAATCTATAGATATGATGAATGAAATAGAGCTAAGAGGAGAGCCTACAAATAACTAAAAAGAGAAAAAGAAAGTGGAGATGCTAATTTGTTGTGATCCTTTTGGAGCATGGATGTACCAAAATCCACTCTAGTACAAGGCTATTGTTCATCGTACAACCAACAAGAAAATGGTTAGCAATAAAAACACATAAACAAATGAACAAATCAAATAAATCTAAGCAACATTATTTGTTACGATGTAAAAACGAAGAAAACAAAGAAAAAGAACAATCGAGGTTGGGAGGCAAGAATTATCTTTATCGCTTAATGAAAAGAGTTACAAAATCATCCTAGATACACTAAAGGGATTTTACAAGGAAATGGACCCAGTGACTTCCTAAAGGAAAGTCCATTTTCCCTCTCCTTGCAAGAATGATCTCTCCTCAAAGAAGTCCTATGGAAGATCTGAAATGGTGAGCTCTATGAGCACCAAGAAATGTTAGATCGCTATACAATTCACATCATAATTTTGCTTGGGATTCTCTCTTTTTTTGGTCCCAAATACATTCATATTTATAGGCCAAATCCCATGCCTTGCCTCCACTTGGCTCATTGATGAGATTTTTTCTTTGAGTGAGCTAATGGGAGACAAGGGAAGTCCTTTGGAGTCTCCTTAATGCCACTTCATTGGTGTCATGGATTGAAATTGAGGTACCTAACATTGTCCTTTCACTTGGTGGTTTCTAATTTAATTTGATTTGGCCCACAAACTATTGAGATGTCACCTATATGTATTCGTTCAACTATCAAAGAAACTATTGCGGTGATCTATGAAAAAATCTTGAGGTGACTTTGCACGATTTGATTGTTTAAATGGAAACATTAGGAACCTTTGATTACACATGCCATTCTTTAGTGTTGAGTGCCATGGATAGTGCAATTGATTATATGATTTTTCAATGATAACAAAGCTTACCTATTGTTATAGACATTTTTGGGCACTGCAACCCCAATCATAAATGTCCATAAACTGAGGGCTCCTAAGTCCCTAAAAGTGTTGCTTCACTACCTAAAGGAACAAGGTCAGCTGATTACATCAT
>APFE030072680.1:21724-45250 GCA_000404065.3 Pinus taeda
CTTGTAGAGAAGTGTTGTTGGTTTTCTGGTGAAACTTCATAGTGTTGGATGATCTAAGCTTTACTTGAGGTGAAGAAGGGATTTCTTGCTGGAGGATGATGCTGGTTCAGAACTATTGGTTGTAATCCTCTTGCTATTCTTGATATTAAGAAAGCTATTCAAGTTTTCCTCCATATTCTTGTATGTTTGATTATATATGCATTTGTATGGTTAACACATATTTGGTCATGTGCTATTTATGAATATAGATCTCTGTTCTTCGATAATATTATGCTGCTTTGATTCCACTGGTGCTCTTTGAAGCTAGGCAGACGAAGAAGCGGCAAACTCTATCAGGAAGGAGAGGAATTAAGAAAGGAAACCAAGCGCAAGACTAAGGGTGGTGTCCTTTGTTCCACTCTTATCTATTTTTCATAAAGGAAAGCGAAAGTAGTCTTTACTTGTTTGTTTCTAAGATAACTACCAGTGTTAGTGGGAATAGTAGCTCCGAGTGGACACTATTCCCGGTAACACCTATGAAGGATAAGGAAAGATGGAGAAGAAACATGAGTGGGGTGCACAAGAGCAGAGAGATAAGAATGAAGTATAGTGCAAGGGTGAAGAAGAACAAAAGATGAACACTTGTGGAGGATACTGTGTGAACGAGAAGGGAACCATGTGCATGATTTCTAGTTTTCCTTATTTTAGTGAGTGAGGTTAGGGGGTGAGTATTAACTAGAGCTAGAGGGTCGAATGGATTCATTGAGGATTGTCATTGTTATGCACGACAACTCTATACAGAAGTAATGGGGGATTCTCGACCAAGTGAAGCACTTCTTTTATGCATTGTGGACCTTGAATGGCCACTTGCTAAAAAAATTGTTGAAATAAATGCACCTAAGCACCCAAGGGAGGCATCTAGGAACTCTTGACTAAGTTAAAGGGTCTCCTTGTGCTATGTAGAATCCATTGTGACCAAATTTGGAATGAGATCAGGGCATGGATCTATAGGTTGAAAGACTCCATGCTGACCTCTGAGTGGATAAAGGATAGTTTCCCTCCTCCTTTCACCACTAGTATCCTGGCAAATGTTGCTCCTATGGTGCTTCTACTGTAGAGCAACAGAGAAATGACCCATAGTGGTTGGGTAGGACTTTGGACTTGGCGTGAGTTAAGGGATATGATGAGCTAACTTGATGAAGGAGGGTGGCCTTCAAGACTCCACCCTATATTGCTAAGCAAAACTTCCCTCATGGCTTCTTGGTCTGGCGGGGGTAGCCAATTGCAAGAAATATTATAATGCACTTGAACCTGTGGTGGGGGGAATGTGGCTCTCCCTTCATAAGTTGCAGAAAACATAGGATCTTGATCAAATGAGTAACTGTGTGGAATTCATCTTTGTAATATAAACTATGAGAAATAAAGGATCATTATTTAAAGGTATTATGTTTATGTGCTTATCTGCTTAGTGGGTAATATGATATATATGATGTCTTTTTATTATGTGAAGCAATAGATTAGGTTGGATTTGGATGTATAATTCTCATATTCTCCATGATAAATCTTTATTGTATTATTGTGTCATGCCTTTCATGTTATGGAAAAAAAGTAAATGGACCCTTAAGCATATGATTGAAGGAATTTTAGTCATACTCATGGCTAGTGTCCATGATCTATCTTTAGGTAGAGTGGAAAAGTTCCATACCAATAGAAGTAATCAGAGAGTCTTGTGAATGATGCGGATGTCAGAGGAATGGACATAAGCCTCGATTTCAAAAGGAGATAGTTAATGGAAAGATTTTTCTCAAAACATCTAATGGAAAATGTGAAGGAATTCGTTAAAAGGTTTTGGAGCTATTAGAGGCTAACAAAAGGTTTAAAACAATCATAATGTACACTAGTTTTGGATGCAAATCAATTGCGTGGTTCCTGGTTTTAGAGAGAGGAACTTTGGGGTTTTATTCTCATGTTTCGACCGCACATAAATTTGGGGATAGAGTCCTTCACACAACATTATATGTGAATTTGGGGTTTGAAGACCTTAGCCTTAGCCCCTATTCATATGGATTTCATAAGGGCTATGACCATGAGCCAACTCAAAGGGGCTTATCAGGGTGTTGAGCCCTAGAGGATAAAATAAATTCCTTCGAGGAAGTCTATGGTATGGCACAACTCTAATTGACATAAGACACTTGTGGTAAAACATTTTTGTTAGAAGTGTGCATTAATTAAAAGCACCCAGACCTCATAGTATTGGGTAATCCTGGAGAGCGACATCATGATGATGTCATAAATGATGACATGATGATGCCATGTGTACAACACGTGTCACCCTGATTTGGCGTTTCTAGTTTGCCACTTATGGAATTGCGAATAATAAGTGGCACATGTTAGTAGTGTCATGTGGTAGAGGATATATCATCATACACCACATGTTGAATTGTGGTTGGGTGTCAAATGAGGTGGCATGTTGAGCTTCCATATCAACATATTGGGATTGTGTGGGGGTTTCACTTTGGAAAATCACCAATATCTTGATGTTTTGGTCTACGCATCAACAATTCCATGTGTTAGGCACGTCACTACTTGCCACATGTCAAATTTGATTGGGGGTCAAAGAGTGAGGTGGCATGTCAAGTTGTCCCAAGGGCCCATCGACATATCAAGAATTATAAAGAATCACAATGTATAATTTTTATCGATATCGACATATTAGGCCACCAACGTATTGGCATATAATAGGCTTATAGTGAGGTGTCATATTGATATATCAACATATTGGACCACTAGAATATTGGCATACTAGAACACGAGGTGATTTGTAAATTGCACTTGTAATGAAAAGATTGATGTGATAAGAATCTGGTATGGCAGAAGGGTAACAAACATGGACTAGCGCAGGCGGACATATGGCTCAGAGCTTCCATTTGTCAGCCACATGGATTGTATGATTGTTGATGTGGCATTTAAAGGGTGAAACTTCAAAAGGGAATAAATTTGCGCTTGGAACTCGAAATGAGATGAAACTTATATCGTTGGAAAGCCCTTAACAAGAAGAAGACGATGGTAGTATTAGAATTTTGGATTTAAATGAGAGCATAGAGAGGAAATTTGATAGCTTCATCTTCATAATAAACCTTGAAGGTCAGGTCTAATTACACCCCACAACCCTAATACAACATTAAGGGGTTGGGTTTGTTAAAGTGTTTGGTTTATGTGCTTAACCTATTGTTTGAAGAGGAAGAGATTGTTGTTACTGGCATACCGTATAGTTGTTAGGGGATATCATTCCTAGAGAACTAATAACATAACCATATGTAGAATATCACAAAGGTACCCAACAAATCTACTTGTAATCAAGGAGTTCATTGTTCCTCATGCATCAAATTTTTTGAGCTCATGGATACCACGAGTCAAGGGATTGGGTGCTGGAGAAAACAAGAAATTAGTTGTTAGGGGATATCATTCCTAGAGAACTAATAACCTAACCAGATGTAGAATATCACAAATGTACCCAACAAATCTACTTGTAATCAAGGAGTTCGTTGTTCCCCATGCATCAATTTTTTTTGAGCTCATGGATACCAAGAGCCAAGGGATTCGGTGCTAGAGAAAACAAGAAATTAGGTGTTGTCTTGAGGAAGTGTGCATTGACGGGGAGCTAAATGATAGAAACCTAAACTAGGTTTTGGCAAGCAGAGAAACAATAAGAGAATGAATGTGCGAGGCATAACAATGGATTGTATGTGTTGTTGTACAAGTATGAGTGGGAAGGGACATTTTTTAGTGGAATCATAGAGCTATTAGAAACACTAGAGCCTTAATATCACTATCATGTTGAGGGAATAACTCCATGCATGCTTGTTTTCATTAACTCAAACTATACATATATACAAGAGGGTGTCTGTTCAATTCACTTACTATGAGGGACTCTTGGTCTTTCTCATGAATCCTCATTTCATCTACCTATCTATTGTATACAAATTATTTACAATGATACAAAATTCCTGAAGGATTATGTGTCCAACATTTTATTCGAGTACTTAATTCTTTGTAAATAGTTTGCATGATACTTCACAAGCGTACAAGCCATGGCTTGACATTTAAATGAGTTAATTAGTTATGTATCTTGATATAAATAATAGGGTATATAGAAAACATGTCAACCTAGAAGTAAGAAATAAAGCCATCGAGGTGATGGGTGGCTTGCCTAGTTTTTCCCCTTGGCTCTTCGTCATAGGACTAGCTTTCTCTTTATTGATGATTTGAGCAACAACATCATGGATCCAATTTACATTTTTTTTTATCAATATTTGTATCATGGCTAAACAGACTCTCATGTTTCACTACCTCTTATGTTTTCTCGATTTCCTCTTGAATATAAGGGGGAGTATTCTCCCATAATATTTTTGTGGACCGTTATGCCCCTTGCATATACCAGGGCATTTAATGCCCTATGGTAGGCTGGTTAGCCCTTGCCCTTAGATTGTGCAGGGAATACTCTGAAACTTGTGATTTCAATAATTTCTTGCCAGATTTTAAAGAAATTAGATCAAAAAACCCCACCTAGAAAAACTTCTAAAAAATCTTACTAAAAATAACTCCTAAATAAATATTCCACTATTTGTAAACTCTCCCAGTGTCACAATTTTCAATCAATATAATAACTTTCACGTCTAAAATAAAAACAAGAAATGAGAATGTAAAATAACTTTAAATTTTTAATAATTTAAAGTTTTGAATTTTTAATATTGGTAATAAATTGAAACGAGAATGTAAAAATAATTTAATGTTTTAAAATTTTAAAATTAATTTTTAATTTCTATTTTTATCTTTTTGCCATTTACGAGAGAAGAAATGTCAAAGATTCTGTTGAGCCAAATCTTGATATTCATGATATTTTTTATCCAACCAAATCTTACTATTAATGTTGATCATCAGAGAATTTGCACTCAGGACTGTCGGCCAGATTTTTATGTTAGGAAAATGATGTTAGGAAAATGAAATTATGTGTTCATGGAAATTATAGATTCGGACCCATAAGAGGGGAGATCCTGGGCCAACTGCTTGCAAAACTATTCAGTGACGTTCGATCCATGTTTTTACAACAAAGTTGGGAATCCACATGTGCATGAAAACAACTTTTGTGAAACCATTATGTTTCCCTTAACAGTATGAATAGGTGGAAGTGGTAGAATAGGACACTTGGATGGATCTTTGTATCTATGTCTGAATGAGATTGAGGAAGACACATATGCATGACCGCTTGACGTATGGGAAGATATGTTACCGCGTCTTCATCCTCTTGTTGTCTTTGTCCTTGGACAAAGCATCTCACTGATGATTTGATGCACCAACCATCTATAACGCAATTAAAACAACCTGTGTGCAAATGGAATTTCAAGCTATGGTTAGAATCTAAACAAGAGATAAACACATATTTCTCTACACATTTTCGTTAATCTTATGTGGCAACTCAAGTCTCTTTCACGTAAAATTCCAAACGATGTGTGTAAACATGAATTCGTCGAAGGGGATGATCGATTAGTTATTGGATTGAATCTAAGTGCTAGATTTCCAATGTACAATCAACAGATTGTGGTCTCAGATCCAGATTGTGGCGTCTCTTGCAGATCAACACACCAGTACATGCAAATCCGCTTCTCTTCACTCCATTTGAGGTTTGGATTGGTCACATCCTTCTTCAACACAACGATGAGACTCTGCAGCTCTGCTCTGAGTCTGTCTAAGTAGCCCATCTTTGAATCCTTTATATAATTTTCAAATTTCAACTTTTTGGTTATTGATCATTTTGCAAGAAAAAACATGTAATAGCGATGAGACTCTGCAGCTCTGCTCTGAGTCTGTCTAAGTAGCCCATCTTTGAATCCTTTATATAATTTTCAAATTTCAACTTTTTGGTTATTGATCATTTTGCAAGAAAAAACATGTAATAGCTATAATTTTTCCAGAATGGGCGAGTACTATTGTGCACACAATTAGAATGCTTCTCAGTGGATGCTGAATTTTCCGGAATGGGCAAGTACTATTGTGTGCGGAATTATAATGACTTTTAGTGAATATCATAAAGATGTTGAATTTGACAGAATTTAGACGAGGAAGTTAGAACTTGTTGATACCGAAGGTTCTCTCTCCGAACGCATTCTGAGGAGAGTGTGATCTCCAAATCTTATATGGCTCTGTTGGAAAGAGTGTGTGATCTCCAAATCTTATATGGCTCTGTTGGAAAGAGTGTCTGTACTCTTCCCTGTCTTCCTGGATTCCATGGAGAATTCAAAGGTTCTTCGGGTGTGCAACGACACATTAGAAACATTGTGGCAACAAAAATCATAGGTAAATATAAATTTGTTGTGTAAATTTTTATTGGTTTACTGACTTTTAACATCACCAATCTTTATGTGTTTAGTGTTAAAACTGAAATTTGTTGCAATGTGTGTTCAGGGTAAACTGAAATTTGTTGTGTAAACTTTTGTGTATCTAGTGACTATTAATTTCCAATGGTTGTGTATTGATTGGCTATTAATATCACCATAATGTTTGTGTTTTGTAGTTGTTGGTTTGTTTGGAGGAGTTCTGATAGATACATGTATGCAACCGAAGAGCATAAGGGAGCTGCCCCAACTGACAAATCATCAACGACTATCAGTTTCAGGTTGTCTTTACTTAAATTAGCTTCCTACTATCGAGGGATTGAGACACTGGTATCTTTACAGGAGTTTCAGATAGTTAGATGTGTGAAGGTGAAAAACATATCAAGATTGGCACAACGGATGAGGGGGTTGGAGCTTGTGGAAAAGCTTCGGAAGCTCTCTCTTAACGAGTAATTTGAGTTAGAAGAGTTGTCGAGTATAAAAACATTGATACCTATGGAAGAGTTGCAAGGAAGAAAGATGTGTGAAGCTCAAGGGCATCAAGGGGTTGGAACTCTCGACAAAGCTTCAGACGCTAAGTGTTAATGGGTTCTCTATGTTAGAATAACTTCCATACATTAGTATCTCTTGAAGAGCTATGTGCAAACAAATGTGTGAATTTAAAGAGTATCAAGGATTTGGAGGTTGCAACAAAACTTCAAAAGTTAAGCGTTAATAGCTGATCTGAGTATAGCCCGATAGATTATGGAGAACTCAACTTTTGTCTCTGGGTCAAATATTGGCATGAACATTTTTTATCAACCGGATTCCACCAAACTCATCTTCTCTCGAACTCATCTTCTCTCAGTGTCGAATCTGGGTCAAATCTCGACATGAACATTTTCCATCATGTCAACAAGTATGCGAAGCGACGTCCACCCAACCCAATCTCTTTACACATGTCGTATTTTAAATGGACGAAGGAGGACGGAAATGGAACATGGAGATTGGTTGGGGTGAATAGTGTTTTGCCAGCCAACTTCATAGAGGGAACACCTTCGGTGTAACAAGAGAAATAATGATAAAACAATTAGTCTTTTGTTTTTAAAATAGTATAGGAAATTCAATAGGGTTATAACATTACTTGTTTTGTATTAGTGTAACTATTGTTTATTAGATTGTGATCAACATATTTGTCTTGAACTTGTTCTTTGTAAAATTATTTGCATAATGCATGATCTTTTTACCTCACTGGCCTTGTCCTCATCAGATATTCCATGACACCAAAACTAAAAAAACTCCAACCTCTAGGTGACTCTCTTCATGTTGAAACTATGGACCTCAAATGTTGCCACCCTTGCTTCTTTTGATTATGGATAAAGAATTAAAAGAGATGTCCTGAGGCTCATGGTATTTGCATAAAGTAATATTCTAAAAGAAAGTCTAAGGAGGTGGTCAAAATGGTATGTTGGTTGAAAAAATTAGAAATCTCAATGGGAAAGGGGGAGAATCGTAACTATATATAATTAAGTTGTTTTTGTTTTTGGTTCAATATTTATGTTAAATAACAACCCTCTACAGTTCCCAACTGGTTAGTCAATGATCCCATAATTTTGTATCAATTTATATAATAAGGTTGTCAACGAGGATCAATATTTAAGTAATGTGTACTATGTTAAAGTTCTATTTCATTTTATTTTTAATTTATTTTCAATATGTCAAATCCAACGATAGATAATTAGTGTAATCAAACTTTGTAATTGATTAGAAAATACTTTAATAATATTTCATTTTATGTTTACTTTATTCTAAAGAAATGTCATATATAACCACAAATAATTAGTGCTTCAATTTTTCTGATTAAAATTGCTCATTAGAAACTAAACCTTACATTGATACTAAGTGTTTCTTCCACACATTTAAATTAGTCATAAAAAAACTAAACTAAATGTAACATTTATTTTTTGCATACAAGAGAAACACTTGAATGAGTGGAAGGATGCATTAGGGGAATTTTGAGGCCTAAAATTGGCCTCCTAAAGAAATTATAAAATAATAGTGGAAATAATAAAATAAGAATAGATTACATCATTAAATTTTAGAGGGAAAAAAGAAAAAAACTACTTTTTCAACTTGTATTTTCAACTTATCTCCCTATGATTTTACTCAAATTTCAAGTGGGAACACTCTTTGGATGCATAATTTGATTCTTCTTCCAAGGAGTACCCATGTTTCATACTTTAGATGGACCTTGCTATACGAAAAATGAGAAATACGTGAAAAACGTGATTGCAATCATATTTTTTCATGTATTTCTCATTTTCCTTGTAGTAGGGTCCATCGAAATTATGCAACATGGGTACTCGTTGGATGATGAATTAAATTTTGCATCCAACTAGTACTGTCGCTCGAAATTTGAGTAAAACCTTAGGGATATAAGTTGATAATACAAGTTGAAAAAATAGTTTTATTATTTTATTATTTTTTAATCTTTTTACTTTTTTACCCCAAAAATGGTGAATCATCCCCCATGGTTGACATCATCATCTTGAATCCTATTGGTTCTTATAAAGTTTATTTTCATTTTACATTTTTCTTAGGAGGCCCATTTTAGACCTCAAAAAAGTTATCTAATGTGTGCAAAAGGGGAACATGGGGAAGTACTTGGTGTTATACTTTCTATTAAATGACATAGCATTCCTCATCTAGCAAGTGTTGTTAGTCGACGACCATCATCAATTTTAAATGATGCAATATGAGTTTGTCCTGGGGAATTAGTTTCTTGTCCACATTGTGTTGAGTTCTTGGCACGGTGACTTGGTGATAATGTTCAAAATATCTTTTCATTCACAAGATAAAATAAGATAAACTAAATGCAACACTTGTTTTTGGAATACAAAAACAACACTTGAATGTGTGGAAGAAAAATGTGCAGAGGGGAATGTGTGTGGATGAAAGTATGTAAGAATAAAGATTTAATATTTTCTTTGCACATAGGTACCTCCATGCATGTTTGTTCCACAATTTTTTTTTTAATTATAGTAAGAACAAATGGTTGTTTCATAGCTATGACATTTTTGAATACCTATGACATTGTACGGAGGTATCGAAGTTAGGATGTGTTCAGAAAGAGAACATGAGGAAGTACTTGGTGTTAGACTTTCTGTTAAATGATAAACAATTCCCTGTCTCACAAGTGCTAATAGCTGGTGGCCATCGACAATTTCAAACGATGCATTATGATTTCCTCCTAGCAAATTAATTATGTATTCACATTTTGTCAGATGCTCCATCGTGGTGACTATGTGATAATGTTCACCAAAATACTTTTACATTCACAAGATAAAATAAAATACTTTTTCCCTGTGTCAATACCAAGATGCTCCATATTTTAGATTGTACTTTGAATACTTATATAATGTGGGTTTTTTAATATATGATTTTAAAAGGTGTGTGGAGGTAGAAATATGTATGAAGGTGCAAAAGCCAAGATGTTTGCAGAAGGGGACATGGGGGGGAAGGGGGGGGGAGGGGGAGTAGTTGATTTCAGACTACTAAATGGTGTATAAATCCCCGTCTCCTGAGTCTTGTTAGTCAACGCTCATCGAAAATTTTATAGGATGCATTATGACTTCATCTTGAGGAATTATTTTCGTGTAATTCCCCAATCATGTTGTGTGAGGTGTTCGGCTAGGTGGACTTGGTCACTGTTTGGATGCTTCAAATGGTGTACAAAGGCAATAATATGTATGAAGGTGCATAAATGTAGGTGTGCAAAAGGGGAACATGGGCAGATTAACTTGGTCTCAATCATTCATCAACCATCTCACTTGAGATCTCACATTCCCCTCCTCAAGTTAGGATATCAGTACACTTTCCACCCTGGTACCTATCCAAGTGGTCCATTCCACAACTTAATGACTCCATGTGCCATTACACTGCATGTATTCTTGATCAAAGTATTAAGGCATAAAAATAATCTGTGCTCTTACACAACATGTATGCCCAAACAACAAGTCTTACAACTTCCTGGGGAAATACACCTACCTTGTACCAAAACCCTTAGGGTGTTCGCATACTACACGTTGACTCCTTCATTAAAATTCAACACTGTTGACTCCATCTCCATTTTCTCGTCATAACAACCCTCTCTATCTCACTATATCTTACCCGATCCATAACTTGACCTAGGTTTTTCTCACTACTTGACCTCTTTCTTGCTATATTTTATCAATCCAGTCCAAAAACTTGATTTTACTTTATTCTTTGTATACCTACAAAAGACACAACCCTTTTATTTTCTAATGAATCAATTCCTTCACAATATATAACAATTTCTTTGTAAGTGTGAGAGCCCCACATAGCTTCATCTTTTACCTTGACACTAGGTTCCATAACAACATGTTTTATTTGTTGAATTAGTCGACATTCATCATGTGGACACTATGGCCGATGCCATCTCCATCTTCCACAGAGAAGACCATAGTTCTCAACAAATCCTTCATTTGGACCACATGGAAATCCAATTTCCAACCATCACTTGGGAGTAATAAACTAGCTCTTCCCATATTTCTTGTCATAAACAATAAACGAATTTACAAGAAAATTGGAATGAATATACTTTACATGCATGAAATTGAGGAGTTTCACAACACATCAATCGCTCACATGTAAGTCAACCAAAATAAGTCATTTATTCATATAAATTTTTGCACATTAAAAAACACACTTCACTTCTTTACTGTGGGTAGATCAAAGCCATAATACACCAAACAAAATGATATGCACAGGTAAAGCTTGTACAAGCACAGGCATGGTCTCAACCATGGTAGACCTAGCATGAGTTTCAGATACCAAGCTTAAACATTATTTTTTAATAAATATTCTAAGTTGTAAGCTAAATTTCAAAATATATGGCCATCAATTTGTATGTCTAGGGCTCATTCATGGGACCGTATGTAGCTTCGTCTGCCACCATTTTTTTTTGTTTTTTTTTTTCAAGCTCCAATGGTTCCTACTAAAAAAATATTTGTCGCTTTCCACCATTAGCTTTATGGATTGATCAATCTCATTGGCCTAATCCAAATCTTCTTTTCTACACCTTGTACAACTTTCTACATACATACATAATTAGGTCATCCATGTTTCATACTCAAGTTTGGCTCTGATACTAGTTGTTAGGATCATAAAATGAGAGAAGTGGTGGTGTCTAAAGACACCGCTTTTGGGATCCCACGGACCAGTGAAGGACCAATTAACATGGAGTTTTTGGAACTTTAAATATGCTACATTGGAGATGCATACCATGGGCTTTCATAAACCTGGAGCGCTAAAAACCACTAGTAACTTGACCAAATCAAATTTACTCAAACCACCCCAACAACTTCACCATGAATTGAGAAAGATGAGTATCATGGTTTCATATTTAAACATGTATTTTATATATTCGTAAACACAATAAACATGATCAACTGAACAATTCACACAAAGAGACAACTCAGAGACAATTCAAAAACAAAAAGAAAATAAACCAAATTACCAAATATACTTAAAAAAAAACCATAAGAATAAAGAACTAGCATGACCATGCTACTGAATAAACAATAATAAACAAGCCAAGAAAATGTTGAATACATAAGAATCCAACATGAAAATAATGCAGTGTTTCTTTTGTTTTGAAAGGATTTATAGGAGCTCAATTTCCAATGGTCACCAACTCTACTTAGATTTAAACTATATCAAATATTTTTTTGAGTTGTGCATTGTTGCAACATTTAAAATTCACGTCTATACTTTTCAAAATACTACATCATGGTGTGCCCCCATTACCACGTTAACCATTAAATCATGGTGTGCTTTCATTCAAACTTGGAAGTTAGTTTGATTTTAAATATTTAGTTAGAAAATTATAAACTATGTTGATATTTTTTATGAGGCCCACATTTTTACAGGTTTTAAATCCATCACCATTTGTTTCAAATACTGCATTAAATTATGGTGCACCGCCATTTTAACTTCGCAGTTGGCTTGATTTTGAATGTTTAGTTAAAAAAGTCATTGATATCATGATTCACAATGACTAACAATTTTTTTTTTGGGCAACTTGTATAACTCTAATTAGACGAAATGATCTGAAATTGGAGGAGAGGTTCTCCTTCCTAAAAATGATCGTTCTCTTGGCACTTTGCAAGAAAAAATGGGTCTTATGAAAAAACAGGTTTTCAAAGGTCCCTTCAAGGACTATGAGTTAGTTCTTCAGGTAAACTTTAAACATAAGCAACATCTCGAATCTGTGGTGGATAATCACCGACCCTCTCACATGATTTAACTCATGCAGGAATTCATGAAGAGCAACAACAAATAATTTGG
This sequence comes from Pinus taeda, assembly GCA_000404065.3. Taxonomy (NCBI): domain Eukaryota; kingdom Viridiplantae; phylum Streptophyta; class Pinopsida; order Pinales; family Pinaceae; genus Pinus; species Pinus taeda. The sequence continues at coordinate 34,444 of APFE030072680.1, forward strand.
TGATGGAATTCACCCCTCATGAGCTACATCTCCAGGTCTGCCAACATAGCTAGACTGCTCCATATATTTAGTGGAAACAAGTACATAAAGTTTGTTGATAAAACAAGTGGCTAGTTTCCCCTTTAGGGAAACATTCTCCTACAAAGAACTCTCACTATAAACATCATGAAAACCTACAATCAGTCATGAAACTCTCAACAACACAAGGTGTCTCCTACAAAGACCGTGCACTCCATCTAAAAATGAGCATACAAGTACTTCAATTCCCCATTTAAATATTAAAAAAAATAAAAAAATCCTCAACAAGACACATAGAGAAAATAATAAATAAGTTCAACACTGCAAGTAATAGCTGTTGTAGTAAACATCTGAAGGTAAGAAAGTCCCTACAAGGCCTTCTCCATGCTCAAACACCTTCAAGGATTGCTCAAAAACATTGATTGATCCATACACCCATGGGATTGGAGCTGGAAAAAATCTCTTCAGATGTGCTCCAATTAGAAAATAAAGGTCACCATTGGATCCAAAATGTAAAAAAACCCCTAGATAGACTATTCTTGAGCTCCAAAAGGCCAAAAACTATCCCAATTATCACTTCTTCAACTCTCAATGAAGTTCTACTATTCATCCTACAATTCGAATAAATAGTCTAATTGTTCTACAAATTTGCCCTGTTTTCCTCTGCAGAGGCAGTAAATTTCTCCACCGAAGGTGTAATTTGTTGGATAATTAAATTACCCAATCACGTTATGCACCCAAATTTATGGCTTTGCTCCTACTTTTATTGCTAATATGGCCAGAGGCCGGGTTAAACACGGGCCCGCCACTCTGCACCTACCTTCGACAGTCACTGTCACATAAAGGCCCATGAGGCCCGGTGTTGGGCTAACTGCCCACCCCCATTGGTGTAGCACCTTATCTATTTACCAGTGGTTCCGCAGAGTGCCACGAGACCTGGTGTCGGTCCTACGGTTCTGCCCCTCACCACACAACTCCATTCCAATCTGCCCACGATCTTGTGTACTAAACTATTTGCTTTGTTAAACACCCTGTGCTCGGTTTTATTCTATGATAACTACCATGGGCTAGGGCTAAGCCCCGAGCCCCTTTGTCACTACTTTGCAGTGGTTCTATGGGATGTGTTGATAGGGAACAAGGGTCTTAGCCTCAACCCCTTCCCCCAACGACATTCGACATAAAATTTATATACAAGTTTGGAACATAGGTTAATAAGAACCATACGTATTACAGTTGGTAGAGCTTGGCATTGTTAGACTTGAGGTTAGGAATTCGATCCTACCTAGGCCTGTGGTCGTCAAAACAAAATTTTTCTGCACCTTAGAGGCACCACGTCGTAGCGCATGATTGAGCTACATGGCACTCTCCCATTGGTCCACTTCAATCAAACATGACCCAATAAAAAACTAGTCAATTCTACCAATACGAGGCTACCACTTAGTAAAACCACATTAGTTTGTACCTGCATAATGGGACTGATGATGTTAGTAGTATGGTAGCCCAGTCAGTTGCCTAGTCAACAACCCTGCTCATTTTTTAGTTGTTGGGACAAACGATTAATGTGATAACTTGAGCATATGATGTCAGATTGAGGTGAAATGAACATAGTTGGATTCAGAATCGTGAACACTTCAACTTGATGTTTTTTTAGAAACTTCCTGGGCACTTTCATTTTTGAGCCAGAATTCTTATCGTTGATGTAGGAACAAAAACACTAATGAGGGGAATCTGAGCATTAGCTTTAATCCCATATTTTACAGCTCAAACAACTTCATCTTGAATTTCAATTGTTGAAGACAAATTTTATTTTTCATCTAGGAAATCAAAAGCAATACAAACTTGCTTTACCATCCTCAAATTAAGCTTGTACACAAAAGTGCATTGCTGCAAAAAATTAATGACAACATTGGTTTTGCCTACAAAAACATAGTCATCTTGTACAATCGTAAGCAAATATTATATTCACAACAAGTTTCATCTTGAACACTTGCATGAGTGAGTAGATGACAAATTGTAGACAAACTTGGATGACAAACATTGTACATTTGAAAAGTCCTCAAACATTTGGACTTATAAACAAGCCAAGTACATAACATGTCAATGAAAAACACATACTTGTTGTTCATAGTGATTATTCTTGTTCATTTTACAAAGATACCTAAAACAGGTAAACAACAACAAGCTTTTACAATCTATAAAGCAAAAACAAACTATACAAATAGTCTACCCAATCTTTGCCTCTCCTAGGCTTATGGGTTCTCTTTTTGCATAACCTTTGCTTTGAAGGTTGCCTTAGGATTGATGTGAGTCCTCTTTGCAACTTATTTCTTCCTTTGCATTAGTTTGCATAATCTCTTTTGCTTTCTTGGAATAAAGCTCTGGATGTAGTTTCCTACATCGATCATTCCCATGCCCATGCAATGTCTCGTAATGGGTACAAAAGTACTTTCTCTTGCTTGCTGACAAGGAATTCATCAACTATGAAGGAGATTCATCATGCTTGATGCCAAGAATCTGATCCATTATTTTGACCATTACCATGCGTTGCTCACAAACAACCACACAATGGTCAACTACATCACAGAAAGTGCAAGGATACATGCTCCACAAATAGTCAAAATTACCATAATTTAGAAAACACCCATGAGATTTATACCTGTCCCTTGGGCTACAACTTTGACGATGACATGCAAGGTCCTTTGAAGCATTCATCTCTCTTAGGAGACAAATGAACAGTGTCACCACCATCTTGCTGTGACATATACTCATCTGATGACTAATTTGCCTCAAACCATTTAGAGAATTCTTCAAACGCTCTTTGACCATATCCAAATCCTTGATATTTTGGTCTCTCTTGAACCATGATTGTATTGGTGATCCATAGACGCTGAGGCATCTTCCTTCATAACCCATTTTAGATAACAAATTCATACCAATGCCTCTAGTATGTTGTTCAAATGCTGCAAAAGGGTTGTTATGAACATAAATAGAAAGATTTGAACTTGAAATGCTTATTACCTTCTTAAACTTGCCATCCACCTTTCCTACTTTAGATTATGATGACAACTTTGTAGATGACTCTAGCCACCCACTCTTACCAACTGGCATATGATGAGAATCCATGAGATGCTTACAAAATGCACATGCATCATTTTCCTCATATGATCCATAATCTTTGTTTGAACCATGCTCACATATTAGCTTCAATTTGGAGGTCTTTTTATGTCATGGGAGTGGAACTTTTAGCAACCTGTTCCTCAAGCACATGCTGCAACTGAAGGCACATATGTCTCTTCTCTTCTGCAACAATTTCTAGCATTCTTCTCAATTCAATGTTCTCCATTCGAAGAGGCAAATTCATCTCCTCAAGCTCTTGGAAACTCTTCTTTCCCATTCTTTCAACTTCGTCAAGCCTTTCTCTCATACCAATTTGATCTGAAATTGGAGGAGAGGTTCTCCTTCCTAAAAATGATCGTTCTCTTGATGCTTTATAAGGAAAAATGGGTTTTATGAGAAAACAAGTTTTCAAAAGTCTCTTCAAGGACTATAGGTTAATTCTTCATGTAAACTTAAAACATAAGCAACATCTCATCATTTAACCCATACATGAATTCATGAAGAGCAACAAAAAAGCTTTTTGTGACAGAGTTCACCCCTCCTGGGCTACATCTCCAAGTCTGAAAACATAGCTAGATTGCTCCATATATTTAGTGGAAAAAACTACATAAAGTTTATTGATAAAAAAAGTGGCTAATTTCCTCGTCAAGGAAACGTTCTCCTGCAAAGAAGTCTCACTATGAACATCATGACAACCTACAGTCAGTCATGAAACCATAAAAAACTTGGGGTGTCTCCTACAAATACCCTATACTTCATCTGTACATGAGCATACAAGTACTTCAATTCCACATTGAAATACAAAATAAATCTTTCGTTAACAAGACATAGTGAGAAAATAATAAATAAGTTGAACCTTGCAAGTAACAGTTGGTACAGTAAACATCTGAATGTAAGAAAACCCTATAAGGCCTTCTCCATGCTCAAACACCTTCAAGAATTGCTCCAAAACATTGATTGATCCATATGCCCATGGACTTGAACTTGCAAAAAGTATCTTCAAATATTTTCTAATCAGCAAATAGAGGTCACCATTGGATCCAAAATGTCCAGAAACCCATAGATAGACTCTTATTGAGCTCCAAAAGACCAAAAAATCTCCCATTGATGGCTTCTTCTTGTTTTCCACTGCGGAGGTGACAAATTCACCCACTGAAGGTGCAATTTGTTGGATAATTAAATTGCCCAATAACGTTATGCACCCAAATTTTTGGCTTCGCTCCTGCTTTTATGGCCAATGTGGCCGGAGGCCGGGCTAACCACACCCCTGCCACTTCGCACCTACCTACGATGGTCACGGTCATATAAAGGCCCATGGGGCCAGGCTCTAGGCTAATAGCTCACCTCTGCCGTGTAGCACCTTATCCATGATCATGATCGACTCATTTTTCCTTTCTGCTACTCTATTCTACGGTGGAGTATATGTTGTTGTGTTCTGCATTATGATTCCTTGTTGTTGACAAAAAAATTGAAGTCATTGGAGGTGTACTATCCTCCTCCGTCAAATCTAAGTACTTTCAAAGGCTTTCCACTCTGCTTTCAATTATTTGAACCTTGAGAATGTACCTAATTTATTTATGAGAAAATACACCAATGTCTTCCTGCTATAATCATCAATTAATGTTAGAACATAAAGACTGCCACCAATGGAATGTGTCTGCATTGGGCCACATAAATCTATATTGACAAGCTTTAAAGGCTCCTTTTCTCTAGAGGTATATTTAGGAAATCTAACTCTTTTATGCTTGGACAGAACACAAATTTCACAATTATAGTCATTTTCATTCATAGTAGGGAGACCAATGACCATTGAATGTTTCTGAAGCTGACTTAGAGTCTTGAATGGGATATTTCCATATCTGGAATGCCATAGCTGAGACTCATCTATTCTTGACACATTGTGGACTAAAGACTGTGAGATATTTCGACTTCTAAGAGTCAATGGAAACATCTTATTCTTGGTTTTTTCAACCTTCACTATCAGTCTCTTATTGGGAAATTTCTCATAAATATAACATGTGTTCCCTTGAAATATTACATCATAACCATGTTCCATTAGTTATCCTACACTAATGAGGTTATGATTCGGATTTGGAACATAATAAAGATCATGAATGTATTTCTGCTGATTTTGTTTAGTAAAAATAGGGATAGTAACCTTTCCTTCATATTTAATGCAAGAAATATCTCCAAGAGTAATTTTTGATGTTATGGAATGTTTTGAAGGTAAATCCCCTCCGCGGACAAAGGTGGTACTTCAAGCCCAATGAGTGGGTCTAGCAACAAACCAAAAAAAACTAACATACACTTTCCTAGTTTATGTTTGAAAAATTCAGAGAGAAGGAGAAGCCTACCTCACTCTGAGGCTAATTGCTCAATCCTTTGGAGATGACTTTGATTCTTTCGATCTAGACCTCACTCCTTAATTGTTCTTCATGTCCGAGTACTTGCAAGAAAGATCAAAGAGCTATGCAAGATACAAGAGCATATATGGCATACATCAAACATAAACTACTTAATAGATCAAGGAGTATTAAGCCAAAAGCATAAACATTTACACAATTATGGAAAGTGAACATCAAATGTATATATTAATAAGCTAAAAAGGGAAGCATACAACCTATGCCTTGATGTTAGAGACTTCCTTTTGGTGGATGTCCAAGTCCAAGCAAAGACTCTTTAAACACTCCTTCTCCAAGTTAGAATGGGTAGCATGTAAGCATAATCTCATCATACAAATGCAGTAATCAATGAACAACCATTTGGGAATGGAAGGGAGTGAATTTATAGGAAGGGAGAAGAAGTTATGGATCCACAAAATAAGGAGGAAGGTCCACATCTCAAGGGGTAAGCCCACGATGATAAGATCAAGAGGTCCAAATGGAAGAGCTTGACCATATCAACAACAACCAATTTCCAACTCATGTTCTCGAAGGTTCTAGTGCATGAAGCTTCTCTAGTTTAGGAAAACCTGCCAGAAGATGTTCAATGCAGGTTTTGATATCAAAATTAGCACTGGTAGTGCTAGGGTAGAATTGTGCAACTTGCCATCATCACATGCATGTAGTGTAGCATAGCACGCTGACCCTAAAAATTAGGGTTTTATCTAACCTTCTTCATAATTGACTCAGGGCAGTTTTCCTTTGATTCTTCAGGGAGGTTTTGGTCGTTATATCATGATGGATATGCTGCACAATTGTCAACATTTTGGCACTTCAAGATATGGAACAGGAAGTGAACTAGAGGTGTGACAAAACACTGTGTAGCAAGGAAGAATCAAGATAAGAATGAAATTTTTTGTTATCTGTCATATGATTGCTGCAGCCACTGTCTAACAACTAAAGATCCTTGTTGTGTGTGTCTTCAAAAATATGGAAAGAAAGAAACATTGTTTCAAAGGATTTTCCTTCATTGTTGGAGAGATGGACACTACCTCTTTGTTGATATAACTGTTTCTTTCTGCATTCATGTCCATAATTCCAAAATTTCTTATAATAATAACATTAGAAATTAGATTTTCTCCATGGCCTTCTTCTCTAATTTTGGTTTTGTGGAGGTCTCCACTGCTCTACTGCATGATGATGTTATGATTTACCTCTACTTTGGCCTCTACCTCACTTGTTGTTTCCTATATATCCTCTGCCTCTTCCTTCTCCAAAATAGAGTTGACCTTTGAAATTTTGTTTCGTGGAATCTTTTGCCAAGTTCAGTCTTGTTTCGTGTGCTAGAAGTGATCCAGTCAACTGTTGTACTGAGATAATTGTAAAATCTTTGGATTCTAGAATGGCTATTACAATCACGTCATATTTCTTGGGCAGACTTCGAAGGACTTGTTGAACAATTTTTTGATCTGAAATGGTTTCACCAAGAAGTTTGATCTAATTGACTATTCCCACGACTCTAGTCATGAATTGATCCACATTTTTTGTGTCAGTAATATTTAGGGTTTCGAACTCTAATCACAATGTCTGTAATTTAACGGCCTTCATTGTATCATTACCTTGATACACATCTTTCAATATTTCCCAAACTTCATGTGTTTTGGATGCACCAATTATCTTGTCGAAAATAGAGTCATCCACTGAGTTTTGTATCCAACATTTGGCTCTGTGTTATTTCTTTCTAAGTTCAATAGCTTCATTCCTTTGATTATTGGACATGGCCACCATGCTTCTTGGGTCGGCTCTACATAGGCAGTCTAAAGTGTATCCCAACACTCTTGGGCTTGCAAGAATGTCTTCATTCTCAAAGATGAAAACTCGTAATTTTTGCCAAACAAAATCAAAATCTATAGCAAGGTGCTAGAAGATGTCATTTCTTTAAATACAAATGTGCACAACTTTTTTAGAGTCTTATTCAAAAACTAAAAAATATTCTTTAAAAAGTATCTTTAAAACAAACTCCTCCTCTTTCCTTAAAAAAAAATTCTTCTCCTCAATAGTAAAGAGAAGAGTGGCTCCCCTTTCTTTTAAATACTTAACCTTTTTTTAATAAATCGCATGAATCCTTTAACTATATCACCCCTTTTCAAATATTATACTAAACCCATTTTTAAATAAAATCTTGTGCTTGCTTTTAACTAAAGCCTTTTCAATGAAGGCATGAAAAAAAATAATATGCTCCCTTTTAATATACAATTATTATATATCATATTAAAGTTGCTCGCTTATATGTGACACTGAAATGATTGGGAGTCAGAGCATAGATGAAACAATTAAAGTGGGGGCATAGTGCATTTGGACCGACACTCATTTCTTCGGTTGACATGGGCCTTGTCTATTGGACCTAATATATATATATATATATTTGGTGAGACTTTGGGTGCATTTCGGTAGATGGGTAATAGGAAGTAGAGGAATTTAGAGGGAAATCGCTTAAGTTTTTTAAAAATTCTTATATTTTTTAATTATCAATTAACTTCCAGCCCACAAAATTATATAATTTGATTTAAACATTATTACATATTTTATTTTAGTATTAATATATATAATTTATGTCAATTATATAATTATATAAAAAATTAATAAACTAAAACCATGTATCAAACAAGCCGCAAACAAATGTTAAATAAATCAATATTAATCTCTCTTCGCTCGTATATATATATATAATATATATATATATATATATATATATATACTATATATTGATAATTTATAATAATTAATATGAGAATATTAATAAGTGAATAAAGAGTAAACATGTTTATAATGGTTATCGACTAAAACAAATTGGCAAGATAATATGACTCTTTTTATTATTGGATAAATATCAATTAACACGTATAGCTCTTTTATTCATTAGGGGAATTTTGAGGTCTAAAATGGGCCTCCTAAGGAAATTATAAAATAATAGTGCAAATAATAAAATAATATTAGATTCCATCATCAAAATTTAGAGGAAAAAAAAACTATTTTTTCAACTCATATTTTCAACTTATCTTCATATGGGTTTACTCAAATTTTGAGTGGAAACACTTGTTGGATGCAAAATTTGATTCCTCATCTAAAGATTACACATGTTGCATACTTTCGATGGACCCTACTACACAAAAAATGAGAAATACATGAAAACCGTGATTGCAATCTAATGTAAAAGCATTCAACTCAACATTATCATTGTATTCTAGTAGACATAGGGGGTTTTGTGTTCCAAGGAAGTTGGTTTCCTAAGTATTGAATTAATGTAATTATTAAGAGTTTTCAGTGATTTTAATGAGAGAAGCTAGAATAGGAATTAATTAAATATTGTGAGGCATAGTTGTAAATGTTCTTGAATGTAGGAGAACATGAGAGATTTAGGATAGTTGAGTGATGAGAGGATTGAGAATTGATTGTAAATCTTAGATTAGGAGTCAGTTCATGATTTTGTGGATTAAAGAGAATCCTTAGGAATGAGGAAGAGATTTAGGAATTTTGTTGAGGAGTTTATGGATCTAAACCAGAAATTGGTTTTAGAATCCCTTTATATAAATGTAAGCCAAAAAGGCATGATTAAGGGTTAGAGACGTTAGGCAGAGAGAGTTAGATATTTAGCTAGTGTTTGTAAGCCTACGGGTAGATAATGAACAGAGGCCATTAAATTAGAAGACCGGGCCGAGGAGAGACAAAGAGTGTCATTATGTAATTGTTGTTGATATATAAATATATATACACAGAGATTCAATTCCAATTTATAAGTGTGTTATCGAATATTAAATGGTGGATGAATGAATGAATTTGCATATTCTGTGTAACAGGTGTGTGCAGGCGAAGTTCAGTGATTACACAGAGAAATGCACGAAGAGGAGGATCATAATGGATTGTTGAATCCACTAGAAAGATCAAAGCCAAAGCTCAGGAGGAAGTGCACAATGAAATAGCCGAAGACCCAGAACCCAAAGAAACCCCAAGAACCACGGTAAATATTGAAGACACGACGAAAAACCAAAGTAAAGAGGCGGATGAAAGGGTGAAGTATCGGTTGAACAACAACTATTGGATCTAACATATCAATGGACAGAATCCAATCACAGAGGAGACAAAGGAATATCACATCGGTGGTTTTAACAGTGAAAGTGGATTTCGGGCGGCATCAAAACCGTAAGCGGTATTGAAGGGTGAGCCTCTGATCCCATTAAACGTTCGACACGTGGCAGCAAGGAGGAAAGAGGAAACTGCTTATCGAGCGGTTAATACTTGTGCTACTTGTCAACCCAATATCAACGACAGCCGTCAGATCCATTGGGTGCAAATCGACGGTGGAGGATTGTCACGTAAGTTTATTAATCGGTTGAATCAATAACTGTCGGATCAAGTTTAGATTGACAGTCAAGATTTGATCAGAGGCATCGGCGATCGGAAATTGGAGGAGGAGTAGCGCAGCGGAAGGTTTGATATGGAAAGGTGGACCCGACGATAAATATAAATGCAGACATATAAATTTTGAGATCCGCTTATATGGTTCGGAGCAGAATTTTAGTGTATTTCCTTTGTATTCTGTAAAGTGCTGTGTCCGAGTCTTTTAAGGCTTAAGCGTTATTTAAGTGCTTCCGATAGTTGCATATCAGAGTTGGAGGGGTGATAAAGTTGTATATGTGGTATGACCATGGTAACCGCGATGAGCGATTACGATAAAGATAATTCTTGGGAATTGTGCAAAGACTGAGGATTGGCAGAAAAGGTATGATTTATGTGGTTTTGTGTGTTATCTATTATAAAGGGTTTATAATGGATTAAAGTGCAATAGAGTGTTTTACGGTTAAGTCCAATTATAACCCAAAGTTAAAAAGGTGGTTTTGTGTATGTGTGCAGAATAAGGATTTACAAAGGTTTATGAGGGGTGGTCGAGTCCCGATGAAAAGTTAACGAGGATTTAGACTTTGGTTAATCTATTAATATGTTTCCGCATGAGTTCTAAAGAAAAGGGCCTTAACCATCACCATTAATGAAGATTTGACCTGGTGGATCATTTTAATTCCTGGGGAAAATGGTTTATGCATATGTCTATATGCATACCGTGGGTAAAGTAGGGATTTCGCTGCATCACAATCACATTTTTCATGTATTTCTCATTTTTTGTGTAGCAGGGTCCATCAAAAGTATGTAACATGGGTACTCCCTAGATGAAAAATTAAATTTTTTATTCAATGAGTACTCCTGCTTGAAATTTGAATAAAATATTAGAGAGATAA
>APFE030072680.1:45823-60300 GCA_000404065.3 Pinus taeda
ATTTATTCATCACAATAGTTACATATATATAGGACATAACTCACTAACTTCAACACATCTAGATCATGACTCCAACTCATTACATAAGAATCAACAGCTTCTAGACTGACGTCTAGGGACTCACAATGACAACTATACATGACATAGAAGCATTACTTCCAACACCCTCCCTTAATGCTTACACGGAAAACATTGAAAACACATAATACAACAAAAATATGATATTTGTATGACTGGTCTTCATCAACACTCACATCCACTCCGGAACCTTGCAAGCATTGCTCTTTCTTCACCACCACAACTTCAAGTTGTCACTTGTTATATGATATTTGTATGGTTGGTCTTCATCAACACTCACATCCACTCTGGAACCTTGCAAGCACTGCTCTTTCTTCACCACCACAACTTCAAGTTGTCACTTGATATCCATTTAAAACATAACTGCCTCTGACCATCGTTCATGAAATTTGTACAAATGACGCTTCTTCACTACCCCAAAGAATAGCCTAGATACTGAATATGTCTATGGATATGCTTCCATCCTAGTAATATACATCTATATACATACTTCTAGTTATATAGGTAAGTTGTCTATGCAACGAGTTTATCTAGTAGTCCATCATACAATTGATCTTTTTGACATATACATTTTCATTCATATGAAGAAAACATATAACTAATGTTCTTGAAGCACCTAAGACCGACAAGACACATTAGCATATAAAATGATCAACATAACCAAGTCAATGATGTGTTCTCTCGGCTCGACACTAAAGAACGTTGAGAACCATCAACTTGAAAAACGTTTTCCTGTTTATTAATTGGTCTTTCAATTTAAACTAATATAGCATAAAAACAAGCAAAGAAACTCCAAACACAAAAAAAACAAATACTAGCGTTTGTTGACTCTAACGGGCCTAACTAGCCACTAATTCACCCACTAAATTATTAACATATCATACATCACAAAATAAAATATCATGTTTGGATTCCAATTGCTTGGAGAATAGCATTCATGCAGCTAAGACTCCATTGAATATCAATTTGGCCACGCCATAGGTCAATGCCTCGTTTACACTGCCTCAACACAACACAACATGTTTGCACACAACACCATATAGGCATTTTTGTAGTCTGGAATTTGATTTCTCTGCACGTTAAATGATAGGTTCTTTGTGTAGCAGGGCTTTCCTCTGATGTCTGCCAATTCAATCCATCAGATCGATCTGCGCTCATGTCACCACTTTAAAGGAAAGTTGAAAACTCTGCAATCAACTGAAATAGGGCCCTTATTTATTTTCCATCAACTTGCCTGTTCACATTTGTCTTGACTTATCCATAAAGAAACTGAATCCCTGCACCATAGTTGAAGCAAAATACATGGATGAACCGTTACTGAAATATGTAAGACTGGACCGCTCTTCGAAGGAGTTAGGAACATTGCTAAAATATTGGTCATTCCAAATAGGGTTGTGCCAATATATGGTGTCATTATTCCACATCAGCATGAACTAGACGACTCTGTTTCGATGCATCCGCAAGTTGAAGGGTCTACGACTCAGGTCCCAAGGGCTCCTCCACACTGACAACCTCTGGATTTTAGTAACCTTCATGCCACATAATTATAATGTGTTCATGAGTCTAGTTTGACTTTGAATGCTACCATTGATTAATACAGGAGTGGTTGTCACCATTGAGTACTGCAAGATCCCAATCCATTCCCATGCCCTAGATTTGAGGCATTAAAAATGTCATGGTCATCTGCACTAAAACCTCCACTGGCAATGAGAACGTTCTTTTCAGGAACGCTGAAGGAGCTGAGATCTAGGGATTTGCTCGATCTCATTCTCCCCTCATTAATTGTGTGCACTTCCTTCATAGGATGGTACACAAGTAAAGGAAACACAACCAAAAAAACTAGTATGAGAGACAACATTGCACAATGCCTAAGGATCCAATTGGTGGCTTATTGTTTGTTGCATACAAATCGAAAAAGAACCAAACATCTATATAACCCAACACAAGTTTACCTTTACTTTACCGAGCCTGAAATCTAATCTAGTTCAAACACAGTGAATAGATCTACATAAGAAAATTGACTCACACAAACCCTCCACACAACACACTATCTTACTCTAGAATCTATTTACATAGAAATAATATTAAGACTCTCTCACATTTTCATGACCCTCCCTTCAGGGAGTCAAGCCAGTACCTGCTCTGATACGATGATAGAAATTGAGAGATGAGCAAAGAGAAATTGGGCACACACAAATCACACTATAATCTATTCATCACAACAATTACATATATATAGGACATAACGCACTAACTTTGACACATCTAGATCATGATTCCAACTCATTACATAGGAATCAACAGCTTCTAGACTGACGTCTAGGGATTCACAATGACAACTATACGTGACATGGAAGCATTACTTCCAATAGTGATTCCTATCATTTAAATTCTTTTACTTATTAACATAGTCCATTAAGTTTCCTTATGGAATGACAGTGGTTGGCACAATGGGATGTTATCCCCTCCACCCAATTTCAAGTCCCATAGAGAGACATGTTGGCTCAAGGAGTAGGCTCCCCAAAACTCATGGAATCATAGTGTCCTAATATATAACTTATTCTATTAAATAAGTTGCAGTGATCTATAAAGAATAATAATTATTATTAATTATAGATATACATTTATTTTATTTCACATATATTAAGTAATATATAAAGAGTGAGTTAATCAGTAGAAAAAGAGAACACATGTGGTAAGTAGTCATAGAAAAGTAAGAGGTTATTATTTGAATTATTTTAGTTATTAACTTAGTCCATTAAGTTTCCCCATGGGAAGACAGAGTGGATAGCACATTGGGATCCCATCCACTCCACCTAGTTTCAAATCCCACATGGAGACATATTGGCTCAAGGAGTAGACTCCCCTACCCTCTAGAATCCTAGTATTCTAGAATAACTAGTATCCTAGTATTCTTGGTATCCTAGCTCTTGCTATAAATTCCTAGTAGCCTAGTATATCTAGTTTTGCTCTTCACTCTTGCTAAAAGTCATAAATTCACCATATCCTAGCTCTTGCTATGAGTCATAAATACTTGGTATATCATAGGATCTCAAGTATCCTAGTATATTTAGGTTAAGAATTGCTATAAATTCATAATATCCTAGTATATCCAGCTTAGTTTCTGGTAGTATATTTAGCCTAATTCCTGTAGTATATTTGGCTTACATCCGGAAATCCTAGTATGTGTCCCTTACCAATTACTCTTGCTAAGTCATAAATAAGAGTCATAAATTCCTGGTATATTTGGCTTAAGTGACACTAATTAGGTTTGATAGGCTCCCCACTCTTATAGAATCATGTTAAACCATAAATTCCTAGTATTCTTGGTAATCTTTATGTTTTGATTTTTGATATAAAACAAATTATTCCAACAAATTATATATTCACTATATATAGATATAAGTTATGGTTATCTAAAAAAAAAGTAATAATATACTAATATATATTTATTCTGATTTCATTTTTATTAAATAATGGTAAAAAAATGAATTAATGAATAGAAAAAAGTCACGTCATAAGTGTTTACATATAGAAGAAATAATATTTTACTTTTGTCACCATTAAAATATCTTATATCCTAATTGAAATATTAAAAATGGTATATAATTAATATATTAGTAAAGTTATGAATCTTTATATTTATAAAATATTTATATAAAGTGATATTGTCTTATTATAATAGTTGAACTTAGGTGGGAAGGAAACTAATTATTTTTAACTATTATTTATATAAATAAAAAGTATATATTTAAATAAAATAAAAATAAATAATAATTGAAATTTAAATATTTATTTACTAAATTATATTTTATAATTATTTAAATTTAATTAAATCTAAATTTCAATCCATGAAACATTAACATAAATCTGAATTTGAAATTAACATAAATTTTATACATTAAAAAATAAATCTAAAAAATATAAATCTAAATATAAATTCTGTCATATTAACTAATGCATATAAAATTATAATGAAATTAAAAATCATTCACTTAAAATCAAAGTATAAAAAATCCCATATTCTTCATATTAAACGTATGTCATTTAATTTTTTATAAAAGAAATAGATAAAATAAAATAGTCTAAGTTGATTTAATAAATTCAAAATTCGAAAACTATTTTACTTTTATAACTTTTTAGTTGAATTTTACAAATTAATACATGGTTTATAATTTTACTCACTAGAATTAACAAATAACATTTTTTCCTTAAGTTAATCCGACTTATTTATTAAAAAAAATTAAAAATAATATAAATAAAAAACTTTGTTAACGCTATTCTCGTCCAACTGTCTTACAGCGGCACAGTTATCTAAAACTACCAGAGTAAGAATTACCTTCAATACAAATTTTGGAGATAGTGAACTCAATCTCAGAATTTTCATTCAATTGTAAATATCACACAGTGGCATGGATTCAAGGATGCCTCTGAACTCTTTTTTGTTTCGCATTCTGGCCAATCATGACTTTTCTGGCTGATTTGGACCTAGGTTCTTTTTCATGTGTCTCCTTCTAGATGTATTGTAAATATGTTTAGTTCTAGATGTATTGTAAATATGTTTAGTTTTTTGAGAATGTCAAAGCTTCTCTAAAAACTCTACAGTTTTGATATGGAAAATGTGTTATGAACAGAAAAGTAAATCTGTAAAAAATGAACTGTTTGGCATCTTATTTTTAGACATCAAGTTATTTGGGCGTAATCTGATAGTATCTATCTATGTAATTCAGATCTTTATATTGTCTTAATATAAGCTATGACGGTTTTTTCTCTCTGAAAAAAAAATGAATTTGTAATGGAAATTTGATTAGGAGCAATTAATTGAAAACCTCTGAGAATTTTTATTACCGGCAATTTTTATGATTTCGCATCACACAGAGGGGTTTAGAGATTGTTTACTTACCCGAACCAAGATTGCAGTGAATGCCCACGGTAAAATATTGCGGAGTACACTTTCCACGAGGAGGTTAGAAATTCCGGTGAATCCCTATGAGAGGGTTAGAGATTCCGGTGAATGCACTGCCTTAGATCTCATCTATGCTGATTTATCTTCTTTGCATTTGGCAACAAAACAAAATGGCGTTGCAGACCCATTCACACATGGTAAATCAAAAATAAAAGAGAAAATGAAATCAATCAAAACATTCCATTCAATTAAAAAAAAAAACCATTAATCCCCTACAATTAAAAAAACCCATTTAGGAAAAACAATGAGCATGGCCATGCTACTGAACAAACGAGTCAACCCAAACCAATACGGTAACAACGCACGCTAAAGAAGCTGAGATGAGAGCGTGTGAATACGCTTCTATAAACCCAATTCTATCTAGATTTAAATTAATTTAAAGGTTTTTTTTAGAAATAGTCTTAGATTTTTTAGATTTTCTGTCTCGGAATTTTGCTGAAAATTTTGAGGTGAAATCTTGATTTGTGTTATTTACACTGGTTATATAGATTCACCCTGAAAAATCATATTCAAAAGTTACCCATTAAATTTGTGATTTCAATAAGTTCCTCCCAAATTTTAAAAAAATTAAATAAAAAATTCCAAAAAGAACCACCTGAAAAATTTCCAAAAACTATATAAATTATGTTGTGCCACTGTTCATTTGAATAGGTTATAAGGAAATTGAAATATTTACCCGACAAAACATTGATGTCATGATTCACAAATTTTGACGAAGTCTAAATTTTGTTGTTTAAGATTAAAGTTTAAATTTTAGCATTACTATAGGTTATTATAATACTTTCACGTCACAAAATTCATAATTGCAAAGCTATTATTTTATAATAATTGTTGAATAAGAAAGGAAAAAATAAAGAAATTATGTTAACGTTTACGAGGCTAAAGATAGCTTTCTATGGGACAAATTTCTTCTTCGTTTGCTTGATGTATTCGACCATTTTTGAAGAAATTTCAACCCCCAGTCTGGTTATCAGTTTTCCTCATCACTCCATAATTTAGTTTTAAATCCAAGCATGATAAAAATTCTAAAATTTGGAAATGATAATATTTTTTTGAAAACACAAATTTAAAGATCTTACAATTGCGGAAATTGCAGAAATAAAACATAACAAAATTATGACAGCCACACACAGAGAATAACACAGTGATTCTGAAAAAACCCCTACAACTCGTGGGGAAAATCAGTTTGAAAGCTTTTCTTTATTTATAAAAATGCTTTTATAGAGAAACTGAAATACACAGTAAAAATTTCAGCGACCACAAATTACAACTTACCTCGATTTCCGTGCTTGAACTCCATCTCGAAAATCATGCAAATCAACAAACACCCAAAACAAAAATTTTCACAGCAATAAAACATCATTGAATGTTGTACGGCCCACCTCGAAAAATGTGCCTAGAACCTCTTGTCCCTCTTCCTTGACTTTTGTGCCTTTTTCCTGCTATACGGTTTTTCCTTGGGATGAGTGCCAATAAATGTTGCTGCCCAAATTGGCTGAAATGTTTTCTTGCTGATCTCATTCACTTCCTCACTACTCAAAAATTTTCTCCTTGCTCTCTCTTCTCTTTCTCTCAAATGCTCATGAAAGAATGAATGATCTTTTCCTCTTCTCTTCTCTTTTTATTCTCTAAATGACCTTTTGGGTTACCCTAAGATCTAATCGCTGAGATTCATTTAGATCTAGGGATGAGAATAAATGTGCATTTAATTCTCACTTTCTATTTTTTAATTCACCCACTTAAATAAAGACCCACTTAGCCTTTTATTTCCATAGTCACTTTCTCACTTTCTAATTCTTCATTCACTTTAATAAAGTCACATTTAAATTAGAATGTAACATTTACCACTTATAGGTCACTTTAAATTATAATGTAACTTTACCAATTATAAGTCACTTTTAAATTAAAATTGACTTTACCACTTATAAAGTCACTTTAGGAGAAAAGTAAAAAATAAAATTTGGACACTTTTCCCTAGGCCAAAGATCAAAGCCTCAGGGAACCACTTGTCCTCTGGTACCCAAATTTTAACACTCCCTCTTACCGAGGAAAGTGTTCCTCACCACTCCCATCTTGTCTCTGAAGTATACATGCTTGCCTCGTGATAAGGCAAAAATGTCTGCTACCTACTCATTTGTGGAAATGTATTCAAGCTTGACAGCTCCCTTTTGAACATAGTTTCTAATGAAGTGATACATGATCTCAATATGCTTTGACCTATCTTGAAAAACTAGATTTTCTGTGAGTTTTATGCAACTCTAATTATCACAGTAAATTACTGAAGGTCTCAATGCCTGACCAAATAGACCAAAAAACATCTTGCAAAGCCATATGGCCTCACAATTAGCAAAACTAGTAGGCATATACTTTGCCTCAGCTAAACTCAATGCAACTGACTATTGTTTCCAGCTGATCCACGACACAACTGTCGAACCCAACCCAAAACAACACCCAAAAGTACTCTTCCTATCTGAAGCACAACCTGACCAATCTGAATCCATGTACCCTGCTAGTCTCACTCCATCACCCTGTCTATAATCCAAACCAAAATCCACTGTCCCCTGCAAGTAAAGAAGAATGTGTTTTGCAGCTACCCAGTGCACTCTCCTGGGCTCACACATGAACTGACTCATAGTGTTAACTGCAAAACATATATTTTGTCGAGTGTTGACCAAATACATCAAATAACCAATCAGTTGTCTGTATAGAGTAGGATCCACCAACTCAGAATTAGAAGTGTGAAGCTTCTTCTAGTTAGTGATCATAGGTGTAGACATGGGTTTGCAGTCCTCTATGTGAAATTTGCTAAGAATATCAACAATGTACTTCCCTTGTGCCAGGAAGAAATGCCCCTCCTCCTGCGACACCTCCAATCCCAGAAAACATCAAGCTGATGTCCTTCATCTCAAACTTTGAAGCAAGATCTCTCTTGCAGCCCTCAATGAGTCTCTCTGCATCAGTGATGATCAAGTCATCAACATACAACACTAGAATGAGAGGCTCATCACCATCACAATGAAGTATAGGTTTGGATCAGCCTCACTCTTTGTGAAACCCAACTGCTGCAAGTATGTATCAATCCTCGAATACCAAGCTCTAGGAGCTTGTTTTAGGCCATAGAGTTCATTTTTCAATCTGCATACATGGGACTCCTTCCCATGCACCTCAAAGCCCTGCGGCTACTTAATATAAACCTCCACTTGAATGAAACCATTGAGAAATGCAGTCTTCACATCCATTTGGTGGATCTTCCAATCCATCTCTGCTGCAATCGATATAATGGAGCGAATAGATATATACCGAGCTACGTGAGCGAAGGTTTCCTCATAGTCAACTCCCTCTACCTGTGAGAACCCTCTCGCCACAAATCGAGCCTTGAACTTCTCGATGTTGCCATCTGCATCATGCTTTATCTTGTAGAGCCATCTGGAAGTAATAACTGATTTACCTCCAGGCCTCGGCACTACCTCCCAAACATCGTTATTCATAATAGAAGAATACTCGTCCATCATGACCTCTCTCCAGACCTGCTAGCTGGCTGCCTCCTCATAACTAGAAGGCTCGGAGTCAACAATGCTTGTTACCAATGCCATGTAACTACAGAACCACTCAGGTGGTTTACTCTCTCTAACCTGTCTCCTTGGCCCAACAACTGATGTGGCCTCACGCAAGGTATCTTGAAGCCACTTGGGCTTTCTCTTCCCTGAGCATACTTCTCCCATTGGAGTGAAAGAAACCTCATCATCATCAAAAGCTTGAACTCCTAAAGGCCTGTCAATTGACCTCATGCCTGAACCTGTGCCTGTAGATGTTGAAGTACCGTGTAAATTGTCCATTAGTGAACTACCCTGTGAATTGCTTTATGGACTGCCTTGCATGCTGCCCAAAGAACCACCCACCTGACTCTGAGAGCCACTACTCACTGATGGCCCTGACACTGTAATTGACATACCTCCTGATCCCTGACCACTAGATCCCTGTGACTGACTCAGCTGCTCCTGAGGGTCTGGTGACTCTGGATACTTTAACTCTTGTGACCTCCTGAAAGTTATCTCCTCCTCGAACTTCACATCTCGCCTGACAACGACTTTCCTCTATGCAGGAATATAAATTTAATAAGCTTTCAAGGTCTCGCTATAACCCACAAAGATGCCATTGTCTGCAGTGGGCTCTTGCTTGGTCTTGTTCTCCTTGGGGACATAGGAATATGTAAGGCACCCAAAGATACGAAAGTGCCCAACATTAGGCTTCTTCCCAGAAAAAGCCTCCTCTGGAGTCACATTCCCTAAGGCACAATGTGGACTCCTGTTCTGCAAGTACACAGTAGTGTTGCAGGCCTTTGCCCACAAAAATAAAGGTAGCCCTTGATCATGAAGCATGGCTTTGGTAGCGCCTGCAATGGATTTGTTCTTCCTCTCTGCAACCCCATTCTGCTAGGGGTAGTAAGGAATTGTGAACTCCCTCCTAAAGCTTGCGTCAGCACAAAAATCAACAAATTCACCAAGGGTATACTCCCCTCCATTTTCAGACCTGAGGACCTTGATCTTCCTACCTGTCTGGGTCTCCACAAGAGCTTTGAACTCCTGAAACTGCTTGAAGACCTCACTCTTGGACTTCAAGAAATAAATCCAAGTCTTCTTGGAGTGGTCATCAATGAATAAAACATAGTACTCATAACCACTCAAGGATACATGAGACATCCGAACACTCACATCGGTATGAATCAAGTCAAGGATCTCAGTCGCTCTGTTGTCACTGCTGGGAAAAGGGGATCTAGAAAACTTCCCATAGTACATCCTTTGCATACATCAAGGTCATCAAAACTGAAATCTAGCACACTAGTGGTGATCTCCCGTAATGTAATTAAGGCCCCATGATACATGTGCCCCATCTTGCGGTACCAAATCTCACACAACTTTGATCTGCTAGATCTGTTGTCAGTCCTGTCCCGGGTGCTACTACTCAATGCCATCAGGGCTGGAATGAAAACTTGTACACCTTGGCATGGCGCACACTAATCTCTGTAGCTGAAGAAGCTGGAGTTACCCTAGGATATATAAGTACCTGCCCTCTCCTAAACAACACATCATACCCTTTATCCTCAAGTGCTGAGATGGATATTAGGTTCTTCTTCATTCCAGGCACATATAGAACATCTGACACTTTCAAGGGAGGTTTGGGTCCCTTATCAAATGTCAATGTCCCCACACCAACTACTCTAACAATGTTGTCATCACCAAGTACTACCTCCATATCAGTATCACCCTCTAAAAGCTCTGAGAAGTACTCTCTGGCTCCTGTCATGTGGCGGGAAGTACCACTGTCAACATACCAAATGCTAGAAGATGCTCTGCTAGTAGCGGGGAAGGCACACTCCCTCTGAACTTGTATGGTAGGTGATCCTGTACTAGTGGACTCACAAGCTATGAACCCAAACTCATGATCAAATCTCTCTAAGAAGCCCTCTATCTCTGTAGAAGCTGCCATGGGTTTGTCTTTCCTTTTCTTGTTCTTTTTCTCTGGACACACAATCGCATAGTGTCCCAACTTTTGACAATTCCAACATTTGACTTTGGAATAGTCCTTCTCCTTTTTCTTCTGCTTGCCTTTACCTTTGCTTTTGCCTCCACTGTTGGAAGCTTGCT
This sequence comes from Pinus taeda, assembly GCA_000404065.3. NCBI lineage: Eukaryota > Viridiplantae > Streptophyta > Pinopsida > Pinales > Pinaceae > Pinus > Pinus taeda. The sequence goes on from APFE030072680.1 coordinate 56,513, forward strand.
TCTTTGCTCTGCCCTTCTTGCCTCTTGCTAACAATGCCACATTGTCATCCTCCACTTGTTTGGCTGCCCCAAGATGGTTCTTTCTTATCTCATTTTGAATGCAATCATCCCACAACCTCTCCCAATCGGGAATGTTTTCCCGTGCAACAATGTCACCCACAAAATTCTTCCAAGTCTTGGGAAGACCATTCAAAGCAATTCTCACCAACTCAGTGGGTGCAATGATCTCACCTAGGGCTGCCAACTCATCTCTCACTAAAGTGATCTTTGTGAGGTATGTTGTAGAAATCTCAGTCTTTGCCATTTTAATGGCCTTCAGTTTCTCATTTAGGACCATTTTTCTGTTTTCATTTGAGCTCTGGTAAAGATTGGTCAGGGTTGTTCACATCTCATGTGCATAAGCCTTTCCTCTCACATGAGGAATGACATGGTCTTTGATTCCTTCAAGAATTAATACTTTTGCCTTAGCATTCTTTTTGTTAAACTCTGCCAACTGTACAGGGTTAGCAGTTATTGCTACAGGGTTCTGTGTGGTATTTACCATAATGCCTAAAACTTCTGCTTCTTCAAAGATGCTTTGGATTCTCTCCTTCCATGCACTGTAGTTTTTCTGCCCATCCAACCTGTCTTCAACTCTCAAACCCAAAAACATGTTTCGCTATCCTTTCAAATTGAAATTTTCAAATCTGTGGTAAAGGTTTCTATTTTCTGTGTAAAAATTAGCTTGCTGTAATTTTCACTTTGCTGTCCCAAACTACACTTTCAGCGAACCAAGTTCTGATACCATGAAGAAATTTCAACCCCCACTCCAGTTATTAATTTTCCATATCACTCCATGCATTTAGTTTTAAATCCAAGCATGATCAAAATTCTATAATCTGGAAATGATAATATTTTTCTAAAACACACAAATTTAGAGATTTTACAGCTGTTGAAATTGCAGAAATAAAACACAACAAAATTATAACAGCCACACACAGAAAATAACACAGTGATTTTTGGTCAATGTGACCCTGGGAAAACCCCCTACAACTCTTGGGGAGAACCAGTTTGAGAGCTCTTCTTTATTTCTGAAAATGCTTTTACAGAGAAATTGAAATACGTAGTAGAAATTCCAACAACCACAATTTACAACTTACCTCGATTTCCATGCTTGAACTCCACCTCGAAAATCGTGCTAATCAACAAACAGCCAAAACATAAATTTTTATAGCAATAAAACAACATTAAATGTTGTCTGGCCAGCCTCAAAAAATGTGCCCAGAACTTGCTGTCCCTCTTCCTCGATTTTTGTGCCTTTCTCCTGCTGTACGATTTTTCCTTGGGATGCATGCCAATAAATGTTGCTACCCAGATTCGCTGAAATGTCTTCTTACTGCTCTCCTTCACTTCCTCACTGCTCAAACATTTTTTCCTTGCTTTCTCTTCTCTTTCTCTCAAATGATCATGAAAGAATAAATGATATTTTCTTCTTCTCTTATCTTTTTATTCTCTAAATGACCTTTTGGGTTACCCTAAGATCTAATGGCTGAGATTCATTTAGATCTAGGGATGAGAATAAATGTGCATTTAATTCTCACTTTTTGTTTTTTAACACACCCCCTTAAATAAAGACCCATTTAGCCTTTTATTTCCATAGTCACTTTTTCACTTTCTAATTTTTCATTCACTTTAATAAAGTCACCTTTAAATTAGAATGTAACTTTACCACTTATAAAGTCACTTTTAAATTGGAATATAACTTTAACACTTATAAAGTCACTTTTAAATTAGAATGTAACTTTACCACTTATAAAGTCACTTTTAAATTAAATTGATTTTACCACTTATAAAGTCACTTTAGGAGGAAAGTAAAAAATAAATTTGGACACTTTTCCCTAGGACAAAGATCAAAGCCTTAGGGAACCACTTGTCCTATGGTCGCCAAATTTTAACAATTTTTCTGTGAAGCTTCAAAATAAATGCTCCCAGCTTCTCGACAAACCCCTTGCTAAATAGATTATACCAAGAGCTAGTTGTTAGCATATCTGCATAACTTTCTTTGTTGTCTTTGAAGGCCTCACATTATAAAATGAAATGGTTTTTTTGTTTCCACTTTTCTGGAAGAACAAAAAATGCATACTCTTTCCAACCACACTTCCTTTGGCCTTTTCCAGCACCCTGTTTCACAATGGAGTTGATGAGAATTAGTCCTTAACTGAGCAATAAGAATTTTGGATCTCCAAGAGATATTGATCTCTGTGTATGCTTTTGGTTGATGACTATGAGTGGGATTAAACACTTCAATATAGTAAATTTTCTTTCTTCCCAGCTCCTTATCCCAAGTACGCCTGTGGAACTTTTCCATAAAAAAATATTTTATCTCTTTGCTGTTTATGGGACACGCGTTCAAGCAAATAACCCATTTACTAAACCATTTTTTATTTTGTTGCATCCAAGTCTTTTTTCTCTTGCATAATCTATCATTAAGGACAACCTTAAGCCATCTACCCTCTTCCATTTGCTCAATTTTTTTTAAACACCTTATGACTCGCACCATAGTAATTGCTTCAATAGGAGTAGTCCTTGTTTCACTTAACAAAATATCATAAGGACCTGCACTTTTAATCTTAAATTTGCTTGTAATCAAACACTTCTAAATTTTCTCAATTTGCCTCCACTGCATGTCGGATGTACTGCTGGCCCATAGTTCACAACCAAAGAGAATCACGAGAATCACTAGAAGACCAAAAAGAGTTTGAGTGGTTTTCTAGTCCCATATCTCTGCCTCTTTGCACCTATTTTGAAAAGCATAAAATGCTTTCCAACCCCCTAAAGTTATTTCTTTCTACAACCACTCCAGCTAAGATTTTTGTTGAAGTCAATTCTGAGGTATTTGTAATCCGAAACTTCTTCCATAATGTTGCCTTCAAAATAGAACTTATGTTGTTTATGTTTTCTTTTCTTATAAAAGACCACTACTTTCATTTTGTTGATATTGACTTTCATCCCCACACTTCTACAAAAATGCTCAAGGGATAGTAAGTGCTCTTGCAAACCAAGAGCCGATTTAACAATCAGAATAAGGTCATCTGCATACAAAATAATCCTTATAACAAACTTGCCCAAATAGATACCATCACCCCCTTATGAATTTAACCACTCCTCAAGCTTATCGATATATAAACCAAAAAGGGTAGGAGACAGTGGGCAACCTTGCTTGACCTCGATATCGCTTCTAAAACTTTCGGAAATGCCTGCCGAAGTTCTGATTTTGACTTTCACCTCTTCATACAACCTATGCACAACTGATCTCAAATGTTTAGGAACTCCAAGTTCCTCCATTTTGTGCCAAAGCTTATCCCTAGGAACTGAGTCAAATGCTTTTCTGAAATCAACAAAGCAACAAAAGACTTCTTCCTTGCAGTGTCATGATCCGGATTATCCACAATTTTTTGTTTATTTTGTCGACGTTTCAAACTCCAAAGGGGGTCCATCATCAGGACTAAATTAGATCGAAGAATGAAAGCTTTTATTGAGAGAAGATTCCAAGGACCTGGGTATAAATAAACTAAGAACCCTAATTCTTATAAAGAAGCCGACACCTTATTTATTTATTGTTATTTTTAATTAATTAATTAGAATAATTAATCGGCTTGATTATTCCTATTTTAATTCAAAAATAAGTTTTAATTTATTAATTTTATTTTATTGATTAGTTAGATTTAATTGCTTAATAAATTAATTTTGATTTTTTATTTAATTCTATTTATAGTTTTTATTTACCATATTTTCCAAATTTTTATTTA
>APFE030072680.1:61011-77293 GCA_000404065.3 Pinus taeda
GTAATTAATTAATTTTAGTTAATTTTTAGTTATTTTTGAAAAAAAAATAGTTAATTTTGAAAACCTACTAAGCTTCCAAAGGACTTGAGGGGTTTATTTGCTTGATCAAGGGACGCCAATTTTCGCTAATTTCACTCCCGTTGTCCCTGTTAAGGTTCTGAGGAAATTTCATAATTTCGATGGCCTCTCTGATTTTTCTTTTATGATAATTATCCTCTCTTGCAATTATTTTAGCGTCTTCCAAACACATATGATGTTTCGTTTTGGATGAGTTCTGCAAGGGTTGATGTACGGGATCTCTCATTCTTTATATCAGCCGCGTGTTCTTTTAGTCTTATTTTCAGAGACCGACCTGTTTCCCTAATATAACTCTTGCCACAAGAGAAATCAATCTTGTACACACCCTTGAGTTGTTGACGATCAATGTTATCCTTTACTGACTTCATCAATCTCGTCTTTTAGGTGATCAGGGTCAGAAATCCTGAAAGCCCTCACAGCTAGAGTGTTTAAGACGCCCGATTTTTGGGAAGGATGATGGTAAGACTCAGCATGAAGATAACTGTCAGTATGAGTTTTCTTTCTATAGACCTGGTGTCCTAAAGTACCATCCTCTTTCCTACTGATCAGGACATCAAGAAAGGGAATCTTACCGTTCTCTTCAAGCTCCATAGTAAATTTGATTTCGGAAGATATAGAGTTGAGATGATTGAAAAATTTCTCCAACTCTGCTTTACCATGAGTCCAATTCAGGTTAGTGTCGTCAACAAATATTTTCCACCAGGCTGGCTTTAGAGGGTATGAGTCAAGGGCTTTCCTTTTAAAGTACTCCATGTATAAGTTGGCGATAATAGGTGAGAGTGGGGAACCCATGGCGACTCCAGATATTTGTTCATAATAGTGATCTTGAAAACTGAAAAAAGTGGATCTTAAACAAATTTCTGCAAGCTTTGTTGTTTCAGGATCAGTGGCCATCTTTATAACATGAACTGCTTCATCCAGAGGAATCTTTGTAAACAAAGAGACCACATTGAAACTCACCAGGATATCATCTTTATCCACCCTCTTATTCTTAATAAGCTTTACAAAATCATTTGAGTCTTTTATAAAAGAGTCTGTGTTACCAACCAGAGGTTTTAGGATCTTAGCTACATACTTGGCTAACTCATAGGTAGGGGAACCAATGGTGTTAACAATCGGTCTAAGAGGGACCCCTTCCTTGTGGATTTTTGGTAATCCAAAGATTCTAGGATTATACCCTCTGTTTGGGCCTTTAATGCAACTTTTGCATCGATTATTTTCCATAGATTGAAGCTAATAATCATGGTAAGTTTTAGATGAGTGGAAAGGGCCAAGTGATTGAGCCTGTCTAATGTTGCCCTCGTTCTTCTGATTCACCTCGGATTAGGGCCAAACTTAGTTTTAAAAATGATTTATTATTGAAATGATTAAATAGTCTATGATTTACCTTTGCAAAGGGAGGAATGATTTTCTTGTTTCTACAATGTTTCAGAAATTTTTCTCCCAAAGTTTTTCAACGATGTGCCTTAATGTTATACAATGATCAACTTCTTCCTTTTTCTCCCAAAATTTTTCAATGATGTGCCTTAATGTGATACAATGATCAACTATGGAATGTTTAGGTCTAAAACTTGCTTGCCCTTTAGCACACTTATCTCTTTCTTCTACCAACTTGTTAATTTTGTTTTCTAGCATGCTTTCAAATAGCTTTGCAAACAACAGGTTTACTATGATGGTCCTGTAATTGGAGGGATTATTAACGTCACTGCTCTTGAAAAGAGCTATTTCTAGACTAGTTGTACAATCTGTGGGGAGCCCTTGTTGTATGATGTTGTTGAAGATTTTTGTAATGTGAGGTGCAAGAATCTTTGAGCCCCAATTTAGATATTCTGCTTGGAGTTCAGCTAAGTCTTTTTCTTTTCCAGCACCCAACTTCTTGATACCCATCTCTACCTCTTATACCGTGAAGAGTTTAGTATTAGTGTTGACCAAGGGGAAGGGTCAACCCTGGGAACCTGCTCATAGAGTTATCTACCATAGTCAAACCATTTAAAAGTTGTAATGTTATTTCCAATTTAAAAGTTGTAATATAATTATTATAATTTTCTAACCTTTCTAATAATGTCCCTTAGCTTGCCATACCATTGGAAGAAGGAAGTAGTGGTGCCCTAATATAAGTAATCTTTTTCTGGGCCCACCGAACTAAGTTAGGTTGGAAGAGGGTTATTTGGAGCTTGAAAGTTTGGACTTGAAAAGAGTGGTAGACAATAGACTCACTCATTAATTACTAGTAATTTCTTTCTACTCATTAATGATTAGTAATTGTTTCTAAAGGTGCAAAGATACATAGAATATTTTGGAAAATCATCTTTGAACGTAAGGACATGATCTCTCTCGGCTCTTGGTAGATTTGGAGTTATAGTGGATCTAGGCTATTTTACTCTTAAGATTCTTTAAATACTCTAATGTGTACATGGAAGTTCACTCTTATGTTTGAAAGAGGTTTTAAAGAAGGGTAGGGTTTAGATCTGATTTTTTTAAGAGGTCTCATTTTATAGACATTCTTTAAGTTCAAAGGTGGTTACATTAGAATCTTCTTACGGAAACTCTTATTTCTTCTCTAATTGATAAGTCCATTTGTGAATCACTTATGAGTTGTCATTCAAGCTAGTTAAAAGGTAAATCCCTTGTTGTTAAATATTAATACGAGGAAATTTCAAAACTAATAAAATATATTTGTTTTATTAAATAATTTTAACTTTGAATTTATCAAGCAAAGGATAAAAAATAACTAAGATGGAAATCTCTAGATATTTAAATATTTTGAAGTTAAAATAAATTTATTATACTTTTTATGAGAAAGAGAATTAAAAATACTATATATTGGTAAAAAAACATAAATATTATACTCTTTTAACATTAAGTTATTAAATATATTTAATTTTTTAAATATAAAAATATATTTTGACTTTTTGAATGCACTAATAAAAAATTATAATATTAATTCCTATTACTAAATAAATATAAATTAACAAAAAATTTGTGCTGATCTAATACAATATCCAAAAAAGGTAATATATAAAATTTATTTAATAAAAGTTTTCCAAATTAACGAATCCCAAATTTACTAAAAAAAATATAATATTAAAATCTAAATTTAAAATCTCAAGAGCATATTATTTATTAAAAAATTGAGAATCATCAATTTCTTATTATTTACCTTTTGGAATTGCTTAACATTTTCATATTACTTACCAAATTGTAATATTACTTACCAATTTGTAATTGTTTAGAGAAATTCCATTATACAAAACTAATGTACAATAAATATACATCTAAAATAGAAGTTTATTTTTAAAGTTATGTACAATGAATATACATCTAAAATGAAACTTATTTCTGTTATTCTCTTAACCTGCAAGACGATACAAGAATACCCAATATGAGCAGAAATATACCCAGAACATAGAACAGTGAGAAATAACAGCTGGTATTTTATTATTCAGAAAGTAATTTTCACTTGCCTCTTCGAGGGGGCAACCTCCAATAGAGCATAGCTCGATTACAAAATAAGACACGATGCTCCTCGTAGGGAGTCTCTATCCTTTATATATGACTCATACATGCAATACCATGGAGCAATACCATTGGTTCTTATTAATACCATCTATCTCAATACCATGGCCTATTTGCAATAACTGTTGGTTCATCATTAATGCTGGCTACCAGTTACAATTATTAATATGGGCTTTATTGACTCTTTACTTAACTATAACTATGACTCGATCCTACTACATAAATAAGGGGGTTAGGGGCGGACCCTAACATGCCCTCCCCCTTAAGAATAACCTTGTCCTCAAGGCTAAAGCTGCAGAAACTGTTGAATAATAGTGGTTGGTTCCCAAGTTGCATCTTCCAGAGAGGTGTCTTTCCACTTGACGAGGACTTCCTTGATCATGCAGCCACGCAGGTGCCATTCTCATGTGTCATATACCTGTTTAGGTTGGAGCCAGACTGACCCTTCTTCATCCAATTCAGGTAGACTGGTTTGAATTCTGCAATTGTTCCCAATCACTTTCTTGAGGCATGAGACATGGAAAACTGGATGGATTTTTGTAGTGGGTGGCAAAGCTATCTTGTAGGCCACTTCTCCAATGTGCTGAAGTATTTGGTACGGTCCGTAGAATTTTGGAGATAGTTTCTTACAACCCTTGTCTTTAAGTGATGTTTTCTTATATGGTTGCAGCCTAAAAAATACCTGATCCCCTTCTTGAAATTGGCGTTCTGAGCGATGTTGATCTACTTGTTGCTTCATGCGGTTTTGAGCTTGATGAAGATTCTCTCTATGATGGGCGAGCATGGTTGTGCGGTTTTGTAGGAGTTGATCCACTGCTTGTACCTTTGAGCACCCTTTGATATAAGAAGTAGGGGAAGGACGGAGTTGACCATAAACTGCTTCATAGGGAGTCAGTTTGGTGGTGACATGATAGTTGGTGTTATACCACCATTCAGCTTGAGGTAACCACTATACCCAAAGATGTTGCTTTTCTGAAGTGAAACACCTAAGGTAGGTTTCCAGACATTTGTTGACTACTTCAGTTTGACCATCCATTTGTGGATGATAGGAAGTACTGAGTTTTAGTTGGGTACCTTGTAGCCTGAAGAGTTCCTTCCAAAAATTACTGGTGAATATCGGGTCACGATCAGACACAATAGAAGTGGGCATGCCATGCAATTTGAAGATTTGATCCATGAAAGATTAAGCGACCAAAGTCGGTGTAAAAGGGTGGGGTAGGGCACAAAAATGAGCATACTTAGAAATTCGATCTACAACCACCATGATGACTGACTTATTTCTTGACTTTGGAAAACCTGTAATGAAATCCATAGAAACCTCTGTCCATATTGATGCCGGAATGTGCAATGGTTGTAATGCGCCTGGTGCTTTGACTGTCTCCCCATTGTGGCGCTGACAGACATCGCATTCCGCTACAAAAGTAAGAATATCCTTTTTCATGCTTGTCCAAAAAAATGATCTTCTAGTGCGAGCATACGTCTTCTGAAAGCCTGAATGTCCTGCAGTGGGGGATGAGTGCAACTCCGCCAAAATGTGGCTTTTGAGGGTGGATGTTGGTGAGATTACGACTCTGTCCTTGTAGCGAAGAATCTCATCCTACCACGAGTAGCCCTTGGTGGAATTTGGATCTGCCCGCAATTGAGTAATTAGTTGGGAGAGCCAAGGATGTGAAAACCATTCCCTGTGAGCCTCTTCAATCCATTCTAGAATGGGAAAGGAAATTGCGAGCAGGGTACTTTCCTCCTCAAAATGGCGAGACAATGCATCTGCTACAATATTTTCGCGCACTTTCTTGTAAATGATCTCTTAAACATATCCCAGCATTTTGGTGAGCCTTTTATTTTGTTGTGGTGAGGATAGGTGTTGCTCCAAAAAATATTTAAGACTGTGATGGTCTGTGCGGATTTGGAAACGTCGTCCCAATAAGTAAGGTCGCCAAGTATCTACTGCATGTAAGATGGCCATCATTTCCTTCTCATAGGTGGATTGTCCCAGATTCTTCCCACTTAGTTGTTGGCTTGTGAAGGCCAAGGGTCGACCTTCCTGTATTAAGACTGCCCCAATACCCGTACCTGAAGCATCACATTCAATGACAAAAGATTTGGTGAAGTTGGGTAGTGCTAAGACTAGAGTGGAACACATGGAATTTTTTAGAGCAGTAAAGGCCTGTTGTGCTTCATCATTCCAGAGGAATGAATTTTTCTTGAGGAGTTGAGTGAGGGGCTTCGAAATGTGACCATAATTGCGGACAAATTTGTGATAGTACCCCGTGAGACCCAAAAATCCTCTCAGGCTCTTCAAGGTCTTAGGTTGAGGCCAATCTTGTATTTCCTGCATCTTTTTGGGGTCCACCCTGACACCTTCACACCCCACAATGTGGCCCAAATACTCAACTTCTTCCATGTCAAAACAACACTTGGACATCTTAACAAATAATTTATGCTTGCGGAGCAGTTGCAAGAGCATATCTACATGCTGAAGATGTGCAGCCCAAGTGCAACTGTAGATGAGGATGTCATCGAAGAAAACAAGGAAAATTTTTTTGAGATATGGTTTGAGGAGGTGGTTCATAAGGCTCTGAAAAGTAGATGGGGCATTACAAAGACTGAATCGCATGACCAGGAACTCATAATGGCCTTCATGAGTTCTGAAAGCAGTCTTTGGAATGTCGACTTCTTTCATGCGAATTTGGTGGTAGCCTGAGCAAAGATCCAGCTTAGTGAAGAATTAAGCCCCATCTAGTTCATCCAACAAATCATCAGCAACCGGGATGGGAAATTTAACTTTAACTGTCAACTTATTGAGGGCCCTAAAGTCTAGACACATACGCCATTCACCATCCTTTTTTTTTTCCTATGAAAACTCCTAACGAAGTTTTACTCCTTGCTTAGGAATACTGCAGTAGCCGAATCCCCAAAATGTCAATGCTGCCAAAAGTCCTGCGAAAATCACACCCCGGTATAGGCACCCCGACAACTACTGAGATCTGGATGGCGGACCTAGTGGATCTAAGAGATCTGAATGGCTGATCGGATAGATCTGAGTGGCAAAACAGATTGTTGCTGCGGATCTGATGGATCTAATAGATCTAAATGGTTGTTCTGTTAAATTTGAACTACGGGATTTCTTTTTGCTGTTGCTGCAAACCCCACTTGCTGATCTGGCAGAGATTATGTGTGACCCAGAGATATAAAATGGAACTATGGTCTCGAGGAGTGTCAGGTGCTACAGATCGCAATATACATAAGGGTCTGACAGTAGTACTCGACCCAATTTTTCAGGGCACTAACCAAGGAGGATCAACCGTACCCTTAGCCGTACAACCCAGCTACCCTATCGTACAGGCGAGTAATCTCTCCGAGTGCTATTCTTGGTGTACTATAGTAGCAAGACGACCGACATTTAATCTATGGCGAGGTTTCAAGGGAGCTAGGGGGTTTCCGATATACCAGAGGGTGTTTGGAAGATAGTCCGTTCAGGGTTCTGTCTAATGCGCTACTACTAGAAGGGGTACCCACAGGGGTTACAAGGGAGTCCAACTAGCGTGACCACCTCTTGTATTTCCTGCGTGCATGCCTCTCCAAATCCGCAGGTTTATGCGCTCAACCACAAATCCTGTGGTTTAAAGATGCCAGAACACGTCTCTAGCCAAAAAACTTTTTGCTAAAAAATGGAGATCCCACCAGCCCTGGAAAGCGCTCTAATACCACTTGTTATGCTCTTAACCTACAAAACGATACAAGAATACCCAATATGCACAACAATATACCCGGAACATAGAACAGTGAGAAATAACAACTGGTATTTTATTATTCAGAAAGTAATGTTCACTTGCCTCTTTGAGGGGGAAACCTCCAATAGAGCAGGGCTCGATTACAAAATAAGACACGACGCTCCTCGCAGGGAGTCTCTATCCTTTATATATGACTCATACATGCAATACCATGGAGCAATACCATGGTTCTTATTAATACCATCTATCTAATCCATGGCCATTTGCAACTAACTGTGGTCCCGTCATTAAATGCGGGTTAACCACTTACAATTATTAATATGGACTTTATTGACTCTTTACTTAACTATAACTATGACTCGATCCTACTACATAAATAAGGGGGTTAGGGTGGGACGCTAACAATTTCAAAGTTATGTACAATGAATATACATCTAAAATACAAATTTATGTGGATGGTAAAAGCCTAAATAAGTCTACGACCATAAATTAAAATTTAAAAAGTGAAGGTGAAAAGATGAGATACATATAATTGATTATACAAACACTACTCCTAAATTGTGTCTCTGTTGGACAACTAGGTACCCTCACATATGAAGATTTCAGATTCAGGTCTTCCTAGTTTATGAATAATGTAAAGACTATGGTTGTGAAGTGGACTAGTTATATCAACATCAATGCTAAGGATGCAACTAGTTGTACATCATTTTTATGTGGACAAAAATCATTTCAATTTAACTACATTTGGAAGGTTGACGTGAAAATGAAGGTGACTTTGAAGGAGATGCAAATTTCATATACGAGTCTTCCTAGTTTTTGAATAATGTAAAGACTATGGTTGTGAAGTGGACTAATTATATCAACACTGATGCCAATGAAATAACTAGTTGTACGTCACTTTTCTCGACAAAAAATGTTTCAATTTAACTACATTTGGAAGGTTGGCGTGAAAATGAAGGTGATTTTGAAGGAGATGTTGACTATTGTTCAACAATTCACTTATATATACTTCAAGATCATGCAACAATGTCAATCTCACTGCATCAATAACTCTACTTCAAGATCATGCAACAAGGTAAAGCTCACTATATCAATAACTCTATATTGAAATTGATTTAAAAATAACTATGAATTACAATTTAGCTACATAGGACGACAACATATAATATGGTGGTGATGGCCATCAATTTGATCACTCAGATGGTAATAAGCATTGTTTGAAATAATTCAAATTTGTAACTACTAGTTACAGAAGAGAATGGATGTGATGGCATGCAACATTCAATGGAGAGGTTCATGGAACTTCAATTATGATCCAATGAGTCAGAGTACACATTAAGGCCTTTGGAAGTTCCTCATTTGAATCTTGTGTTTTTAGATGACTTGTGGAATAAACTCAATGTTTATCAAAATTGATGTTATTTCCATGTATGGTCATTATATTTGGTTTATTCCTAGCCTAAAATACATTAGATTTTGGATAGGTAAATAGATATGTGATCGATATCTACAAACTTGTTCTTTTTTTATCAATTTGACATCATGTTAAATCTTGGAAAGATTTCTTCTCTCACAGCATTTCTTCTGATTTCAGTGTAATATTTATGGAGTGTTTGTCAAATCGGACTTGATTGAATCTCAATTTCGTGTGACGTCTACCTCGTTTGAGCTTATTTACTTTACACTTCAAGAATTAATTCTTAAGATAATGGAATTCAACTTGATCAACTTGATAATCCTTAGACATATTTGTGTATATTATGCTTTATAAAGTCATCCATTTACTTCCTTATTTTGTCCAACGAAGATATTCTATAAACTTCTTTGTATGCCATTGATAATTCCCATAGAATGTGAGGATGCTTTGATGCTTATGGTACATCCATAAGGATGAAAGCTAGTGCTTTTTATCACATTTTCCACTATAAGATCTAAGATTTTAGAAGATGGATGGTCAGCTTATGTTCCAATATTAATCGTATGTTCATCTCCACAAAAATGGCAATTGGTCCATAAAATCATCTTAAATACTCAATATGAAAAAGTGGGTTATAATTATAAGTGATAATATAAACTTTTTAAGCTTCAAAACATCTCATATTTCTAGTTGAATGCATAATCCCAATGTTGATTTGTCTACAATACCACATCAATGCAAACCAACCTAATTATATTATTTTTTATATTCATTCTATACAAACTATTTATCAGTTTCCTGTCTCATTACAACTTTAAAACCCAACCATAAAGAGTGAGATAGTATTGAAAAGCCAACATAGAATACTCTATTGTGGGTTGATCATTATAACCAATAACTAGGTGTCAAAGCTTTACCAAGCATGTGTATCTATACAAGACTAAAATGTGTCTACTGCAAACAAAGACAATCTACATTCATGCACAATTTAGTAGTTCCTTCTCATGTTTTGATCCAACATATTTCATACTTGAGGATTTTCCGTAGGGTATATGGCCCATAAGTGCTATGTCGAAACCTTGGTTATGATTTAGCCCATTGGAAAAACCTCAAATTCAAACTAAGGGAACTCATTGTATCCAATACTGCCTTTACTATCCGTGGAGTTACCTGAACATCCAATTGAGTAAGGGTTTCTTCCATGTCTGCATTTCCCTTTTCAAGGATTTTCCATATTTCCCTTATAACATCCATTAGCTTCCATTGTTTGTTTGTTTGTTTGTTTGCTTGTTTTGTTTTTTGTTTTTTTTTTGGGTTTCGTCAATGTTGTTAAATTAGTGCAAAGTATCTTATCCTTCGTCATTGCTCAGGCCTTGTGATTTAGTGTTGTTGCCTTTCCTTGAGACTACCTTATTTTCCTTGGGGATTTGAAGAGTAGTGGATGCATCCGTTGGGTAAAATTTATGGCTCAAACTGAGTTCTTGGAAATGATGAAAGCTCTTACCATATTGGAATGTTTTCAGGGATGTGGAGTCCATATTTTGTTGCCATTCAAGTGATACATAGCTCAATTGTCGATGACAAAACTCGATTGTTGAAATCTCTTGCCAAGTAGAGACGAATCCTGCATGATACACACAAGCCATGAATTTGTTCAAAATTGGATTTTGGAAGCATGCATTGATAACTATTTGCTGAAATCAATGTTGGAAAACAAAAGTAGTAGTGGCAACTAAATGGTGGAAAACAAAGGGGTATATGATTGTAGGTAATGAACATATTAAAAAAGGACACCTTCAATATAGCTAATATATTCGTTGTATATGCCACAACTTCCATATTTTTTGTGATATGACTCTGACCCATTAAGTTTCATAAATATCACACGATAATTTATGTTCAATCTCCAAAAATTTAATGGATTTAATATTTTCCAATTTAAAATTGAGAGGAGAAAGGTCTCGCTTATTCTAACTATTAGACGATTTTGACTTTTTTCTGGTGATATGTTTCTATCCATTTTGTTAGAAATGTGGTAGCATTTTTTTGGAATGATAACTTTGAGTGGTTTTTGAGAGAGTTGAATCTATTTATGCTTTTGAAATCACATTTTAAATAGTAAAAATGCATAATTTCGCAAAAAAATAATCACTTGATTACAACTTTAAAAAGTCTCATGGTTAGACTACTCCAAAATGAATTGTTTCAATGTATTAGTGTTCCAATACATTAGAGAGTGTTGCTTTCCGATAAGTGTGATTTGTACTCAAGTAGATGTCATTATCATCCCAACTTGTAATAAACAAGTTTTGAATATGCTATTAGGGTTAGTAGGAAAAATGTATTATTTTAATGTATTAGTCTTCAAATGCATTTTTTGAAAGAGTGTTATTTTCCAATAAGTATGAGTTGTATGAAGGTTGGTGTCATCATTATTGCCATAATCCATATATTCTAAGTTTTAAAACTTATCCCAACATATTTTCCAATCCAATTTGTCTAGAATCTACTAGGGATTTCTTGGAATCACAAGTTTGAGTTGTTAACTCAGTACAATCAAGTTCCCCAAGGTTTTCTGAGTGTTGAATCAATATATGTTGTTAAAATCTCATTTAAAAGAAAAATCAAAATTTGACCCAAAAATAATTTGAATCAATATATGTTGTCAAAAACTCATTTAAAAAAAACAAAAAACAAAATTTGACCCAAAAATAATTGGCCACATTCTCGCCAAAAACTCTAAAATGTATAATAGCCAAACAATATTATTATTCCAACATGTAATAATCAATTTTTGAATATGCACTTAGACCTAATGGGAGAAATGTCTTATTCAGATGGATTCCTGGAGAAAATATTATTATAGTGAGCACAAAACTTTACAGGGAATTCCACTAACTAGATCAACTCAATAATTCCTCTTGTTAACAAAGTCCTTATCAAAACCCTTCAATCCAAAATCTCTTTTCCCAGTAGCCTCATGTTCCTTTCTTTTTTTCCCTATTGGCTTCCCCTTTCCTTTTGAGACAATTCAAGAGCAGTTTGGGCATGAAACCGCCTCACCCATAATTGTGTCTAACAAACAAAAATGTGGGCTTCCTCAACATTGCTTCCCAAGTGACTTCTATAATAATTTACACATAGTACTTGAATTTAACAAATTAACAAACATTATAAATTTGTATACATATTTGGCTTTACAAAACCCACAACTAAAAAAATTACCAACAATAATTAAATATTTACAAATTTTTTACTAGAAATATTACATAAACAAAAAAATATTAATTCAATAAAACTAAGAATTCAATTTAAAAAAAAAATTAATAAACATTTTATTTTAAAAATAATATAACCATAATGTATCTCATCATTAACTATAATTAATAAATAAAATTCATTAATTACTAATGAATTATATTAATACAAACTCATTATTATAAACGAAAAGTATTGATTCAATTAATTTTTTAAATAAAAAATAACATTTTATTTGCAAAAAAATATAACTATAATTAATAAATAAAATTCATTATAAATAAAATACAATTTAAAAAACATGTAAATATTAAAGAGCTAGAAGAAAAAGTTAATAGCCGCCTCACCCTAAATAGTGTAGTAGGTAAATTAGTTATCAAACCAATTACAGATGAAATGAAAAAAGTGATAGAATTAGACCATGAGCGTAACTAAAGGGCCTTGAACCTTATAATCTTCGGTTTGAAAGAGGAGGTAGACGAGGATACTTTAGACATAGCCCAGACAGAGTTACATAACAAATCACAAATTGAAACAACATGTCTCATAGAAGCAACAAGGTTGGGGAAACTAACTGAGAATAAAGGAAGGCTGATCCGAATAAAGGTGAACTCTACTAACTATAAGTATGACATACATAGTAAAACCTCAAGTCTAAAAAGAACGGTAATATTTATGAATGAATATCTCATTCTAGAAGATCAAGCAGAATTGAGAAAGGAGGTTCAAAAGGTAAAGGAAGCTAGGAAGGAAGGAAAATGGGCAATAATCAGAAATAGAAAAGTCGTTATTCGAGATAGAAACCAAAAAGATAATAATAAATAGCTATTCAAAATGCTCTGGATTCTTTCTTGGAACTGTCGGGGCTTTCCATGGAACAAATGCCCCAAGCTAAGTTGGATCTTGAATGATGTTGATATTATTTTGCTTGTTGAAACTTGGGAGCATGAAGAATCTAAGGTCCCTAATATATATGACTTTACATTATGGTCTACCTAGAATAAGCAATCCTCCCATAGAGGCATTGGGGGTATAGCTTGTTACATTAAAAAGAATGTCTCTCCCCATGCTAGGATTTATAAAAACGACCCTTACAACCAATATAGTTTTATAGAAATTACTGACATTTATGATAAAAAGACCTACATAGCAATCTATTATTCTCCCCCATCAATTCTAACTTCTATAAGAAAAAGAAACTAGATAAAAATAGTCCTTACATTAGTTTAGAGAATGATATTTCTAGCCTAAGGAATGAAGGCAATATCCTTTTAATGGGTGACTTTAATGCTCGAACTTCAAGCAACCAAGCTATTCTTCTAAGCAATCATTCCAACCCTAATCCTCTTTGGTTATACAGAGACCTTCCTCTGGCTAACCAGTACAAAAGGAGCTTTGAAGACCTCGGGGAGAATTTGTTTCGGTCGGAGCTAGTCAAGCTCTGTAGTGCTCAGGATCTCATAATTTGTAATGGTCTAAAGAAGTGGCCCAATTCTAGCCAGATGACCTGCATCCATGGGCTTGGTAGCAGCGTGGTAGACTATGTTATCTCCGATCTCCCTCTATACAACGAAATAACAAATTTTGACATCTTAAATGACCACGAGCCTGACTCTGACCATAGGCCTTTACTCATAACTCTCAATTTTGTCATGCATAGAGATCCCATAGAAGATAATCCTTATAGCCAAAAGAATTTAATATTTGATAGAAATAAAAAAGATCTTTTTCTAAATGAATTAAAAACTAATTTGCTTCCTTTATCTAGTATAGACAACATAGAAGATATATATCATAATTTTACTACAACCCTCTCATATTCTATTAACAAGTTCTCAATTGAAGTTTCAAGTAATAAAAGAAATAACAAAACCAACCCATGGTATGACAAATATTGTAAAAGTGTGAGGAGATAAATTAAGGAAGTTGTTGGTGAATCTCTTAAAATTGGCAAGATAAATATATGCAAAGCCCTAACTAAAAGGAAAAAAAGCAGTGTATTCGTCAAAGACAAGAGAATCTCTTACACCTCTCTAAGGTAGCTCCTAAGAAATTCTGGAGATAGATTCTAACTAGGGAAACTAAAAATAATAATAAAATTGCTTTACGCGACTAGAATTCCTACCTTAAAAAGCTTTATGAATCTCCAAATGTCATGGATAACTTTGAAACCCTGCTCACAAAAAAAGATGTTTTCTCATAAGAAGACACTGATTTTGGGGTTAATCGCTTGGCTAATGGGAAAGCTAAGGGCATTGAAGGTTACCAGGCATAAATCTTAAAAATTAGAGATCATGTCCTCATCTCCCACATTCACAAGCTTTTCAATCAAGTGGTCAAGTAAGGGTTCCCTAAACCATGGACTCAAAGCCTCATTATCCCTATTTTTAAAAGTGGGGATATAAATAACCCCTCTAATTATCAGACAATTATGATCAGCCCTCTCCTAGCCAAGTTATATGGTAATATTTTGGAAAGAAAGTTGAGCATATGGCTTGAAAGTGAAGGTAAGCGGGCTAAAGGCCAAGCGGGTTTTAGAAAGCAGCACTCAACAACAGACCACCTCGTTACGCTTAGGATCATTGTGGAGGAATGCCAAAATGACAAATCAAATCTCTTTTGTTGCTTTGTGGACTTTAGAAAGGCTTTCGATATGGTTCCTAGAAACAACCTTTGGAACAAATTAGAAGAGCTAAAGGTTCCTTTTGAGTTGAGAGATGCCGCTATAAGGTTATACGAGAATGTAATTGCCAAGTTAAAGAGTAATGAGGGGTGGTCGAAAGTTATTAAGTGTAATATCGGAGTTAAACAAGGTTGCCCCCTCTCCCCTACCCTATTTGGCATTTACATCGACAAGCTAGAAGGTTGTTTAGAGGAAGCAGGATGTGATGGCACGATCTTAGCTGAGGTGGTCATCATCCTTCTTATCTACGTTGACGATATTGTTCTTCTTGCAAGGTGCCCATGTGATCATGATAAGAAACTTATACTTCTTAAGGATTTCTGCTCTACCATGGGTATGCTTGTTAACACTGACAAAAAAAAAGTTATCATTATCAAATCCAAGAAGGACATTTACACTAATTTTATGTATGACAATAATAACTTGTAGGAAGCATCTTCCTACAAGTACTTAGGAATTGATATTCATCACAAGCTCAACTGGAACTATAGCTTTGAGAAAAGGATTTATGGGGGATGGAAAGCTTATTTTTGTCTTGAAAATAATTGTAAAACGACAAACCTCGTAATGTGGGATAGAAAGAAGTTCCTCTTTGAAACTTTAGTCACTCTGGTTATCTTATATGGATGTGAGGTTTGGGGTTGTAGCATCTCTAGAGAATCTTGGAGAAATTTTGAGCAAATCTAGAAGTGTTTTATAACGTATGACCTCAAAATTAAAAGTAACACACCCTATCCTATTCTCCTTATAGAAGTGGGTCTTTCCCCTATCAAGAGCCTAGCTATGACTAGGCTTCTATTGTACAATCACAAACTCAATAACATAGGAGACCATAGAATTCCTAAGCTAGCTTTAAATTCCAGCCAAAACCACCAAAGGCTCCAACGAGGTAGGTATAAAGACACCAGGGCTTGGTTAAACCATTGGGAGATCGACGAGAATGTTGCATTGCAAAACATTAATAACATTAAAAATATTGTTATTTCTAAGTTCAAAGAAAAAATATGGTGTTAGAAAGATTTAGCAGCTAAAAGAAAATTAAGATATTATAAGGAGGTCATCAACCCCACCCTAGAAGATCAAAAGTATCTCTCTGTTTTAACTAGCTCAAAGAAGAAAATTAATATAGTCAATATTAGAACGAACTCTCATGAGCTCCATAGTGAATTGGGTCGTTGAGTAGTTTCTAAAACTCCATGGATGGAAAGGTTAGGCCATATCTATGATAATACGAACATCGAGGTTGAAAATCACTTCCTCTTAGAGTGCCCCGCGTACAACCACATTAGATCTCAGTTTCAAAATCTTTGTTGCAATATTGACCTTCCTAGCCTTTTACGTTGTCAAAATTACAATGAGTTCGAGAGGCTTCTCTCCAAGCTTTTTGAGCATAAGAATAAAATCTTAAAGCAAACTAAATAATTCATTTCTTTAGGTCCAATACACCAAAGTTTGGTCTCAGTGGATGTTAACCATCATCATCATCATCATCATCATCAATAAACAAAAAAAATATTGATTCAATTAAATTTACCCATTATTCCTTTTTTAATAAAAATAAACATTTTATTTTTAAAAAAGAATATAAACAAAATA
>APFE030072680.1:79180-104065 GCA_000404065.3 Pinus taeda
ATAAAAAGATATTAATTTTCAATTGGAATTATGGTTGGGCCAAATGGTTGGTATCTTTCTTATCTAGTTAAAATTTTCATTATTGATAAGATGAACTATAATTAGGCCGATAGGCCTTTCCTTTGAAAGGGACCTTCGTCGTCCCTTTTGTTCTCCCGCTGACACGTGTCGTCGGCTCCTTCATCATCGTGCTGACATCTGGCGACGGGCTTTTGAGTTTTGGTATGACTTTCCTCCTTCTTCATGCTCCGTCGAGAGTTTTTCGCGTCGAGTTTTCCGGTTCTGGTCTGCTCCACGCACCGCCGACCTCTTACTTGCTGCACGCACCGGGTTTTCCTTCCCCGACCGGGGGATCCCATCTTCCCTCGCCGCTCCCCTCGCCCAGTTCCTTCACGCCGCTCCCCTCGCCTGGTTCATTTACCCTGCTTCCGTCTCCTGGCTCCTACCCGCCGCTGCCCTCGCCGGGGTCATACATGCCGCTGCCTTCGCCCAATTCGATGAATTTCTTTTCTCATTCTCCATCAGGACAGTTTGGCTTCCCCGGCGGAGCACCGTTCTTGCCTCCGTCTCCTGGCCTCACTTTCCCCACTTTATCTCCTGCCAGGCTGTTTCCTGCGGTTAGCCCTAGGTGGCGAGAATCCTCAATGGGGGAATTTTCGTTCTCAGAGAGAGATCGCCGTTTGTAATTATAATAATTTAGACACATCAAATACCTCGAGGTACCAATCTCAATATTATGTATTAGGTTTTTTCTCAGAGATATAGCAATTCCTAGAGGCATCAATCTCAATTCTATGTTTTCATGTTAATTAAGCTATTTCTGTTTTGAGAGATATCAAATTGTGCATGTTTGTGTTTTTTGGAGTGAGACTGCTTCATATTGCTGAGTACCCTACATCTTGGATGAAAAATTTGGTCCAGTCCCACTTTAAAAACTATGGACACTAGCAATTTCATTAGCTGCAAAAGACCAAATTGTTACGATATCAAATGCCTTGAAGTATCAATGTTTTTATGTTAATAAAAGTTGTTGTGATGAAAGATATCAGTCTGTCCATGGACTTGTGAGGTGAGACTGCTTCAATTTTTTGAGTTTCTAACGTTTGGGTAAAACCCATGAGGATAATTGGATGCAGTCTCGCTCTGAAGAACTATGGGCAATTTTATTAGCCTTGATAGTCTAAATAATAAGATATTGAATTCCTTGAAGTATCAGTCTCAGTGTTGTGTTATTGTGTGAATTATGCAGGGTGAAAAGATGTTAAATCCTTCGAGGTACAATTTCAATGGTGGCCTGGGTTGTAGAATGACCTCAAAAGGTTCAATCGTTGCGTGGTACCTGAAAACCCTAATTTAAGGCCATCGCTAAACGCCCATGGATCATGGTTAAAGTGTGGCCACCCGTGTAGACATGTAAGCACATCTTGGAATATGAATCTGGTTTTTCCTCTGTAAAATGCCGAGGGAAAAGGTAACAAAAGTCTGATGGAGATGAGGCCACTGAGGGGCGCAAGCTGAGATCAAATCCTCTTCTTTACACAGAGCATTAATCCCTGTAAGATGACATTTCGAACATGGAGATAATTGTGCAGAATTGATTCTTTTGCCAAATGTAGATTCTTTGGTGATTCTTTGGTTTTTATTTGGATTTTCAGATAAGTACACTGTAATTTATTCTTTGAGAAAAAGAAGTTATAATATTTCATATGCTTCTTTTTGGCAAAACCTGTAGTCATTGATATGGTTTAGATGGCTACTGGTATTAACTTAATAGTTCTATCAAGTAAAGTTTGTCATTGATATGATTTAGATGGCTACTGGTACTAACTTTAGTTCTATTTTCCCCCCTTTATCTCCTGCCGGGCGGTTACCTGCGGTTAGCCCTAGGTGGCGAGAATCCTCAATGGGGGATTTTTCGTTCTCAGAGAGAGATCGCCGTTTGTAATTATAATAATCTAGACACATCAAATACCTCAAGGTACCAATCTCAATATTATGTATTAGGTTTTTTCTCAGAGATATAGCAATTGCTAGAGGCATCAATCTCAATTCTATGTTTTAATGTTAATTAAGCTATTTCTGTTTTGAGAGATATCAAATTGTGCATGTTTGTGTTTTTTGGAGTGAGACTGCTTCATATTGTTGAGTACCCTACATCTTGGATGAAAAATTTGGTCCAGTCTCACTTTAAAAACTATGGACACTAGCAATTTCATTAGCTGCAAAAGACCAAATTGTTACGATATCAAATGCCTTGAAGTATCAATGTTTTTATGTTAATAAAAGTTGTTGTGATGAAAGATATCAATCTGTCCATGGACTTGTGGGGTGAGACTGCTTCAATTTTTTGAGTTTCTAACGTTTGGGTAAAACCCATGAGGATAATTGGATGCAGTCTCACTCTGAAGAACTATGGGCAATTTTATTAGCCTTGATAGTCTAAATAATAAGATATTGAATTCCTTGAAGTATCAGTCTCAGTGTTGTGTTATTGTGTGAATTATGCAGGGTGAAAAGATGTTAAATCCTTCGAGGTACAATTTCAATGGTGGCCTGGGTTGTAGAATGACCTCAAAAGGTTCAATCGTTGCGTGGTACCTGAAAACCCTAATTTAAGGCCATCGCTAAACGCCCATGGATCATGGTTAAAGTGTGGCCACCCGTGTAGACATGTAAGCACATCTTGGAATATGAATCTGGTTTTTCCTCTGTAAAATGCCGAGGGAAAAGGTAACAAAAGTCTGATGGAGATGAGGCCACTGAGGGGCGCAAGCTGAGATCAAATCCTCTTCTTTACACAGAGCATTAAGCCCTGTAGGATGACATTTCGAACATGGAGATAATTGTGCAGAATTGATTCTTTTGCCAAATGTAGATTCTTTGGTGATTCTTTGGTTTTTATTTGGATTTTCAGATAAGTACACTGTAATTTATTCTTTGAGAAAAAGAAGTTATAATATTTCATATGCTTCTTTTTGGCAAAACCTGTAGTCATTGATATGGTTTAGATGGCTACTGGTATTAACTTAATAGTTCTATCAAGTAAAGTTTGTCATTGATATGATTTAGATGGCTACTGGTACTAACTTTAGTTCTATCAAGTAAAGTTTGTGTCAATTGAATCTTTCATTTGTTCATGGGGGCTTTAGAAAATGTAATAATTAAATAGGGGGGACTTGTGAGCTGTTAGCATAGTTGCCATATAATCATCTTAAGTACAAGAACCGAAGTTCATAGAGATTTAGTGCATCCTCAAGTATAAATGGAAGAGCTCATGGATAAGCAAATATGATGAACAATAAGAAGATAGATGCTTTTGTATGTCATGTTTATCGGTTTGTATGTCATGTTTATCGGTTTGACAGTGACTACACATATTTAACCAACATCCTTAAACACCAACTATTCCTACTGGAGCAATCTTGATGAACCATTTTTAGTTTCTTGTGTCTTGTCTAGATTTGATGGCTCACTTGCTAAAACACACGAAAAATAAATAAAACCCGTCAAATCGAGTAGGTTGTCACCTGGCTAATAGAGAACCCATTCTCAAAATTCACGCTTTCATGGAATTATCCCTTTCAGACGACAACATAACCTTGTCAAAGGTACGAATTCCACAATAACAATCAAACATTAACAAGAGTCAGATGCATCCATAGCAATTTGATAAAGATATACAACAGCTATATGACTAAAAGATATTTCATTTTGCTATCAGCTGAAAAAACAAATCCCGAATATAGACCAGCATAACATTGTCAAAGATGAGAATTCCACGAGAAACAATAAAATGAAAGATTGTAATACAAAAAGAAGCATGCCCTGACTCCAGAGGGAGATGCATTCACAACAGGGATGAATCCATCTTTGGAGCAAGGCTTGAATAGGGCAGGTATGCTGCATTCTCTGATCTTCTGGTAGTGAGACCTAGTAAGGCTCCCAAAGGCAATAATAGCTCTTAGAGGGACCTTGCTGAGGGCTGCTACAATCAAAAGGGACATACAAGATGATCTGATAATTTTAACAATGGAGGACCTCAGTGGCTCCTTTAGGTTTCACAGGACACTGGAGGCAGTCAGGACAATAGTGAAGAAATATGGGAGCAGTGAAGTGTGCATGGCTGGGCATTCATTGGGGGCTGGCCTAGCTTTGTAGGTGGGGAAGGCCTTAACATTTGAGGGCATATTTGTCGAATCTCATCTATTCAATCCCCCTTCTGTTTCATTGCCCATGGGCCTTAGAAGTTTTGGTGACAAGTTTGGACTGCTATGGAATGCAGTGAAGGGCGTGACGAGAGCTATTATTCCTTCTAAGAAAAAAGGGAATAAGGAATTAGAAGGCCTTGATAAACAATCAGAGGATGGGGCAGAGGCGGATTCAGTTAATATTTGTCAGCAAATCCAGAAATGGGTTCCCCATCTTTATGTAAACAATAGCGATTACATCTGTTGTTACTACTCCGATTCTTGTAAAAAACGCAAGAATTGGGATGGGGATGAAGAAAAATCAATGGAATTCATGCTAGAGGTCTCCGGTATGGATCGCGTGGCATACAACAACAGGTTGGTTCCTTCATACAACGTTCTCATCTGAAGACTGCCCTGGGATCTTAACCCCAGTCATGGGTTCAATTCTCAGGGTAGCACAATAGGCCCTACCTGAAAACCCCCAAATACATATTCTTTATTAGTATTAGTTTGGTGTTTGTCCACCGCCGCTACAAGGCAGGGAAAATTAAAAAAAATTGAGAGATTCTCTGTCTGGTTTTCAATTTTCGAGTGATGTTCTTCTTTTGATTCGGATTATGGTGTGAATTCTGGTGACCATTGCTTCCGCACTCTCTGTTAATAAAATTATTCGATTGCTTTTGGTTATTGTGGTCAAGAATATAAGAGTTTAAAAGAATATAAGGGTTTTAGAAGTGGTATGAACCAAATTGAAAAAACTGTGGCAAGCAGAATCTTAGGTTAGGGCTAAAGACAATTTTGTATTTATTTTTCTTTTTTACTTTGCCACCCTAATTTATGGTAGATTGTTGCTGCAATTGCTATACTAGCACAGGCTCTCGAATGCATTTGAACGGTTTTGTAGATAAAGGCTATACATGTTTATACTCATCTTTCAATGTTCCAAAAGTCCATGGGATGGATGAATCACATTGAAAAGGTTGTGGTGACTTGTATGTTAGATTTGATACATCTCAAAACTTTATCGAGGAATTTTGTCATTTGTCACTGCAATACTTGCACCTAAGATGCCCAGATATGAAGTCGTTGCTTGATTCTTTTGGGTTCTTAACAAATCTCCAGCACCTCAATCTCTCTCGCTGCTGGAGTTTGCACGGGCTTCCAAATTCCTTCGAGAATTCAATTCGACTTAAATATTTCAATTTGGAATATTGCTCCGATTTGACCTTGTTGGAGGAAACATTTGTTGGAGGAAACATTTGCAAATATCAGGACGCTTGAATATCTAAACCTCTCGGACTGCAAGAGCATGGATGTGTTGCCTCGCCAAGTTGCACATCAACTGTTCTTGGAAATATTAATCCTGTGAGAGACAAATTTAAAAGAATTGCTTGGGGATATTGGAAACCTAACCAGTGTGGAAGAATTGTCTTTGGGAAATGCTTTGTTTGAAATGCTACCCTATTCTCTAGGTGCCCTGTTCTCTAGGTCACCTGAGCAGCTTGAAGAAGTTGTGGGTTTGTGATTGCCCAGAATTGAAATATTTGCCACATTCGTTGGGACGGTTGACTCAATTGTCAACTTGTGGGTTAGAGGCTGTGGAATACAGTTCTTACAATCAAAAAATTTGGCCTCAATCTTGATGGATCCGAGGCATCTGATCATGCAAAGATGACCAGTAAATGAGTTCCATTTTCCGTCAGTGGGCAATCTTAGACCATTAAGGCTTGATCGTTCTATAGCCACTGTCTCTAAGAAGGAGGAACAATTCGAAAAACAACACTAACATTTGTAATACCTAATTGAGCAGAACTAGAATGAGATGGATCTATACATCTTATATCCTGCACAATAAGCTTTGTATTATTAAAGTTGCCATCGGTGCGCTGAACTTTGTCATCCCTCATGAGTATACCCAACTTGCTACAAAAGTCATTTGTGCTATTACATTGCCAATTGGAAACCACATCCAAAATTTAGCCAAACATTAGTTAAAGTAGAGTTGAACATAATTGTTTCCCTCTATATATTTCAATACATTTTGACCGAAAAGTGTCGGCATATGGGTAAGGATCACAAGCCTTTGCCAGCAGGTACTCAACAATTCCAATTTAATAATCCTATCGGCCTCTCTTTGTACCTTTTGGGACAACTGCTAGTATCTTGAATATTGTTGTAATGTTTTATCTCCTATGAATATTGTTGTATTGGTTTCTATCCTTAGTAACAATTTATATAATTATAGCCTTGTAAAGTCTTAAGTAAATATACTTGTGGAATGACTTGTTACTAGAAATTACACTTTAGCAAAATTAATAAAAAAGCTAATTTATTTTAATTAAAAAAAATCATTAATATGAAAAATTATTAATTTTGAATAAATAATATAAAAAAATCCATAATTTTATATAACATTTCTATCATACCATTATTAACTTAAATAAAAAAATATTAAAACAAATCCATACTCAAATTATTTATAAAAATTTCCCACTGTACTAATCATTCCTACTATATTTATAATCTCTAATTACGAAATTAAAAACTCCAAAAATTTATTCATTATTTTATAAATAATTATCATCAATACATTTAAAATGATCTAGAAAATATTTTATTTAAAAAAACATTACTATACATAACCCATTACAAACAAAATAATATTTGGTTGATCTAAATTAGATTAATTAAGTTTTTAATTTATTGGTAATAATAAATTCCATAATTATATACAATTTCTAATTATCTTTCAAAGCCACTAACCTCAAAAATTTCTATATTTATTAACAAAATCCTACAATAATTCAATGTTACAATTTTTTAAATTAAATATAGTGTTAAATAATTAAAAAAAAATTATAATAAATTTTGTTTTGAAACTCCCAAATCTCAGAAGATCATTTTAATTGCAATTTTATGAAACCCACAAAATTTCAGGCGTATGGGAATTAATATAAAGTAATTATATTTTTTTTTATACAAGAATTGCATTAATAAAATAGCCGTAGTTGGTTAAAAAGGTCCCACCTCCCTAATAGCCGTAGTTGGTTAAAAAGGTCCTACCTCCCTAGTTTAATAAACCGGAGGAATTGCCTGTAAAGTTATGGAAATTCTGGTTATATTTAGAAAAAAATTGACAAGGATTTTTCTAAATCCAAATTATAGTTATTAAACTTTAAAATTTTAGGTGACCTAGACATTTTTTATGGTGCTGAATCAATTTCCATCATCAAACACTCTGTCTATACAAACACGATTCAAACACTGTCTCTACAATTTTTTTTAAATTTTTTTTTGCCCAGATTCCGACCACTTTTGATATCGGGATAATTCCTCCAATAGACCTGTCGTTTGTTAAAAAGGTCCCACCTCCAAATAGGGGTATTCTTACCAGGTGGAAGAATTTCCCCGAACCTTTGCCGGTGGGAAAATTTTATGACTCCGGCCACCGGCATATTTTTCCCTCAAACCTCTCCGTGCAGGAATGTCTGGCAATTCGATGGGAGTCGGATGTGACTGTCCGGACTCGTCGAGTTAAGGCAAAGGTGGCGGGTTGGTGGAGTCAAAATTACTGAACTCACATTGCATTTGAATTTTAAATTTGTTGTCCCGCCTCGATTTGAATTTGGCTTGCAAGCTGGAACCCTTGCGTGCCCTTGTGTTTCCATACACAGCGCAAGGTCACATAACTCCCCTGATGCAGTTTCTTGCTTCCAAAGGTGTCACGGTGTTACGGTCACCTTTGCTAACGCGCACCACAGGCACCAGCAGATCACAGTGTTGAGCAAGACGATTCTCTTGAGAATGAAGCCGGTAATCTTGGTTTTGATATTCGCTCTACTACAATATTTGATGAATTACCTCTGGATTTCGATCGGTCGGCCAGATTGATCAATTTTATGCGCTCTGTGGATAACAGGGAAGAAGAGTTAAAACATCTCCTTCAAAACCTAAACAAGACCGGGTATGCAATATCTTCTGTCAGCAGATACTAGACTTCCCTGCTCATTTGAAGTCACAAAGAAATTTGGTATGTCTCAGAACCACCACTGTATTTCAAAGAATCACCACGGCTAGTTATTTTGATACCCTTCGGATAAAGATAGGGAGATGCGCTTAGATATCTCCCTAGCGAGGCGGGACAACAACATTTCAAATGGGGTGGATTCATTCAATAATCACACTTTCGTGGGATCAAGAATTTGCAGCTTCTCGAAGCTAAAGACTCCTATTTAGAAAGTATATTGAGGAGGGCTCAGTCCCCACATCTTGCATGGCTCTGTTGGAATCGATGTTCTGACTCTTTCCTTCCTGCCTAGATTCCCATGGAGAATTTAAGAGTTTTAGAAGTGGAGGGGCGCAAATTGAACATCATGCGGCCACATTGATCTCACGTAAGGAAATATGTGTTCATTCTTTTTCATTTAATCCATTTTTTCAACTACAGTCATCACATATGTTGAACCGTCAAACATTGGAGGGGCCTCTCCAGTTGCGATATTTCAACATCTGCGCTCCCCTCTCCGGTTTCCAAAATATATAGGGAAATTGGAGCACCTCGAAAGGATCGTCATATATGTAATTGTGTTCAGTTCACACTTACAGTCAAATTTTTGCATGAATACTTTGGTCATCTGCGATCTTTGAAGTACTTTGTTCATAAAATATTATTTTAAAATATAATTAAAATTTGAAATTATTAATATATATAGTATTATTAAAAAATATTTTTATATTAATTTTGAAAACTATATAAACTAATATTAATAAATAAAAAAAAAAGGTTGGAAAATTGAATTCATCTTGGGTTTTTAAAGGAATAATTGTTATGTTTTTAATTTAATTTTTATTTTTGCAAAGGACATGTTGAACTTATTGGTATTATGAAATTTCTTCTCATGTTTAATAATGTAATTTATATTATGTTATTAATCTTTTGAAGTACACATCTTTCCTCAAATTTTTTATTTCAGTTTTCATTTCATTTGAAAATAAAATTACACTTAAAAAATTTGATTTCTTACCTTCTTCTCAGTAACATAAAGAAAGACTAGCATATATTTATGAATAAAAAATAAAACCTAAACCCATGTGAATACCTCAGGGGAGAAAATATATCAAATTTTAAACAATGCAATTATCTTTACATAACTCATTTTGTAAAAGCCAATAGTCTTTTTTGACATCATCCGGCTAAGATCGGTTTCGTACTTCACTCTTTTTAAGAGATTTACGCCACATTTCCAAGCTATATTTTACTTTGTCTATATATATAATATAAATATAACCTAACTCTTTAAAGAAAAGTCCAAAAAAACCAACCTGAGGTTAAAAACAATGAAAATGACTCATAAAAACAATCCAAATGCATGGATATGACTTATTAATAATATGGTTTATTATTAATAAGCTATATTCATGCATTTGGATTAATGCATGGATATGGCTTATTGATAATATAGGTTATTATTAATAAGCCATATCCATGCATTTGGATTGTTTTTATGAGTCATTTTCATTGTTTTTAACCTCATGTCATGTTGTTTTTTAGGGCTTTATTATAAAAATGGAAATTAAAATTTATTTTTAAATATTTAAAGCATTACCACATTTATATAAAATTAGTTTTAAATACCATAATTACAAGTATATAGATAATGAGAACCAACTTTCCAACACCATAAACAGAGTAACTCTAATTCCTTTCTATTTATAAATTATTATAGAAAAAAAATTACTTAAATTTATTTTTAAATATTTAAAAAATTACTAAATTTATATAATATAAATTTAGTTTTCCAATGTGATATATGTTGGTATTTTTAAGTCCATAAAAAAAAATAGTGCACAAACAAGCCAAAAATTGAAACTGAAAATATAAATATAGACATAGGATATACACCAATGTGTGAAGGAAACCTCTCTATGGCAAGGGATACAAAGGATCCCTAAAACAAAAATTAGGAACAATAAAAATTACTCTTACATATGTAACATACATGGAGACTTCATGAGTTGTTTTTTTACCAAGTTTAATTTCATTTAAATAGCCAAAACAAATAGTGTTAATTATTATTTAAAAGACTTTGGACCAGATTAAAAGAATCAAAGAAACAGTGGAACCAACTTCTGAGTACAGTTACAACTGCTTCTTCACTTTTTTTTTCCTTAAAGGGAAAAGAGAGCAGAACCCTGGGGGGTTGGAAAGAGGAGGATTGTGCTATATTCTTCCTTGAGCTGGCGAACATAACCAGTGGGAAAGAAAGTTGAGGTAACAAGCTGTGGGGTACAGGACTTGAGGTTGGACAGAGTCCTAATGCCTAAGGTACCTAGCTGGGATAGAGTCCTGATGCCTAAGGTACCCAGTGGTTCCTTATTGGCAGAAGTGGAAGGGCTCGGAGGGGGAACTTGGACGTAATTGCCAGTTCCAAGGCTAGGTGGTGAGACCTTCTGATTATTTAACATATATGTAACGAAATACAGATAAGTGTGTGGTAATTATTATCAATAGAATAGTTAAATGTTTACTGTGAATTGACACAATATAGTTATAGTGAATGACCTGTTTACTGTAAGTAGATTGGAAATGATTTAGTATAAAATATGATCATTACTAATTTATGGGTAGAATAGTAAAGCAAGTAGATAATGGAAATGATTTAGTATAAAATATGATCATTACTAATTTCTGGGTAGAATAGTAAAGCAAGTAGATAATGCATGTTTTCCCAATAGATATTGATACACATCTAGAGGAAGGTACAACTGTGAGTTAACAATCAATGCTTAACTAACGAGCAAAATAGCATTATAGATGAATGTAGATAGTTTGGAAATGATTTAGTATAAATTACGATCATTACTAATTTCTGGGTAGAATAGTAAAGCAAGTAGATAATACATGTTGTCCTAATAGATATTGATACACATCTAGAGGACGAGACGGTACAACTGTCAGTTAACAATCAATGTTTAACTAATGAGCAAAATAGCATTATAGATGAATGTTGACTTAATCTGGAAATCCATAAGTATATGAACTGTAAAATCGATGCCTATCAGTGTTCTGCTAAAAATAAATAATTAAATGATATAAAGTGTAAACATATCATGCATCAACATATGGGTGGAAATATCTGACCTCTGTCATACACAGGAATTTCCTTAACTGAAGAAATAAATTAACTCAGCAAACCATTCCATATGTTTTGGTGGAATATATGATTTCTTTACAGATTCTTCATATACCTAGGGTTTGTAGTTACGGATGAGTTCGTAAAGAAGCCATCCATAGCCATATACCCTGGTTTCTTAAACTAAACCATGAACTCTAGTTATACTAAACATAAATATATGGAGAAATCATTTTTAAACAAAGAGAAAAAAAATGTCATAACCGGTCTAACAACTGAGAAAAAAATCATGCACTGCATATACCCTCCGTAATCAATCAAAACCCAAAAGCTCAGCAACTAATCGTATAGCGACGAGGGTTTACATAAACAAATGCCACAAAGTTCATGAATAATTCTGACATAAATATATTTCGTCGAATTTAGTTCAAACGACAAACATTTCTCAAAAAAATTACAATCAAGTTCTGTCATGGGTTCGACGCAGAAGAGCGATGAACTAAATTAATATTGTATGGCTAGTATGAGCAAAAATAAACCCAAAATTTTAATTAACATAGCAATTCCTAGTCTAGAACGCATTCGAGCTGAAGCCACAACATCAGACCCCTGTCCAGTAGTTAAATTAAAATTAGAGGGACCCTTCTCAGTCTCTTCCAAACAGTAAAAAAAAGAAGGAATTAATTAGATAAAGAACCGACATTACAGTCTGTGAGTCCTATTGACCTCGCTACAAAATACTACATCTACATTGTTATTAACACTCTAGTTCATATAATTGCATAGGAGTAGGTTCCCTAAACTGCATCAACCAACCGTTACGGGCCATGAGATAAGCTCCAACCTATACCAATTGTAGAGTTGTGGGTAATATTTGTCAACAAGCCATCATATTTAATGGCAAGCCACTTTCAGTTTAAAATGTGTCATACCTACAACCACCATAGGAAAATATTATGACCTGGTTAATGAACTTACTTTAGGATGGTATTAAACGCAGAACAAAGGAATAAAACCTTACCTGAGTTTTGCAAGCCATGCATAGGGGTCTCACATTCGCACGAAATGAAATTTTGGGGTTATAGATGCCTAGAGTAGAAGAAAGCCTATAAAAACTGAATGAATCGAAGTATAATAATCAGTACCTGGTCCGTGCCAAGGAAAACAACCGCCGCATAGTCCAGAATTTGAAGAGTCGAGCGCCCCACATGACCAGCATGGAAATGCCTTAACTCCTTGCATCGACATAGCCCTCGGCTCAAATTGAGAACGTTTCAAGACATACACCATTTTTGCAGATAATGAAGACTCATAGTTACCTCTCCGCTGCTTGCCATAAGGCATGGAGGCTCGACTATGAAAATCGCAACAAAACTAGGAGCAGACAAGAAGCATAGCGGCAAGACTCTCCACCACGAAACGCAAATGAGATAGAACGCTGGCGGGAAGCCGGAGTGTTGGGTAGATGGATGATCCCAAAGAAAGTATCACCGTCAGATGGTGCGACCCAGATCGACAGACAAGATTCCTGACACTTGTCTCGGCCAGAGCAAAAAGTGGGATTACTGCCAGTCACATTAAAATCCGAGAACAAGTGATATGAACTCGCATACAGGCAGTCATAAATTCCAGGGCAAGGTGTAACCCAGTTACCTCGTGAAGGATCGCATGGACCTCGTGGGTTGGTAAAAACCACTGTAGTTTTAGTACCTCAAAAGTCACCAGTCAGACATGCCTCGAATTTGTATAATTGTGACAAATAAATACTTACACAGACAATTTGCATTTACCAGCAAGGTTTGATTTGAGGGTATTGCATTAATGTATATAGATATGTATCTATGTTAGAGTTGAATTTTTTTTTATACGTTGTTTTTACTATATTATATGTTTGTGTGTGTTACAAATGGTATCAAAGCCTAGGCTCGCATAATGAGACCTCTGGGTTGTTCTAATAGTAAATTAAGTCGTGATGTTCCTATATATATATATATATATATAATATATATATATATATATATATATATATATAGATATATGAAGCAAAAAACTGAGTTTTGGCTAATTGTGAACATAGAAGGTGAATTAGCATCAAGGATATAATGCATAGGAGCCCCAGATTGTCGAGCCAGTCAGAGGTGCCTTGTGTGGAGGCCAACCCAGAATTATGGGTGCAATTGGAAGAAGAATCGAGATAGGTTAACACTGCCTTACTCGAGACAGTACAACAACTTCGAGCAGAAATGATGAACCTCAGAATAGACAACGAGCGATTAAGACAGGAGCAGGAGAATATTCTTAAAAGTTTTTCAGATCGGCAAAATTAGAGAGGACCAGATCCCAGTACACAAAATAGGCAAAAGACCCCAACTGCTCATAATGAGAAAGATCATGCAGAATCCGTAGAGGGTCACAAAGAAGAAGATGAAGGGCGTTCAAATAACATTTTTGACCAAATAAAACCAAAAAGAACAAAGATAGAATTACAAGGTGAGCTCAAAAAAATCAGACCCTCACTGTTCGAAGGAGAGTCAGAAGAAGAGGCGGAATCTCGACTGATAGACATGGGTAAATACTTCCAGATTTATGAATATACCAAAAAACTTAAAGAAAGGCTGGCAGTTTGCCAATTATGAGGAAAAGCCACCCTCTGGTGGGAAGAAATTAAAACTATAAGGAAGATTGATGAAGAACAAGTAACATGGCAAGAATTCCAGAAACACTTTAAAGACAAATATTTAACAGAACATTATTATGATGAAAACGAAAAAGAGTTCCATGAATTAAGACTGGGAACCTTAACCATGGATGAATATGTAGCATGCTTTACTTCCCTGTTGCGTTACGTCCCATATATGCAAGAAGAAAAAGCTAAGATCCAACGGTTTATTAGTATTTTGCCTAGCTCCATGAAGGAGAAATTAGAATTCGATTATCCTAGAACAATGGATGATGTAGTCCAGAAGGCTCGCATCTGTTATCAGCAGATGAAGCAGAAAAATGAAAGATCTAAAGGAGTTGCTTCCAAGAAAATGAGGAATTTGCCACCAAACAAACATTAGAAAAACATGCATGGCAAAAATAATCAGCAAAGGACCTTTGGAAAGTTGCAAGGAACCCACCGAAAAATCGGACATTCACTGAGAATAGACAACGTGAAGGAATTAGCAGAATTGTTACTGAACAACTAGCAAAACTGCCACTACAATGTTGGGGATACGGAGAAGCGCATTATTACAAAATTTTCCTGCAGAAAGCTTGTACTTAGCAACTTTCTAACATGCAAGAAGCCTCTACTGTAGGGGATATCACAAGGAGCATGCCCAAGATTAATGCAGCTTTAGATGATCATCAAGCGGAATATCAACCCACTATGATCGAATAAGGAGGTATGATTGCTGGCCAATCTATTTCCATTTTATTTGATCCAAGTGCTAGCCTAAGTTATATTAGTCCAAAGGTGGTAGAAAGATGTCAATTGCAAAGCAGTAAATACAAAGAGTCGTGGCTAGTTTAACTAGCTACTGGTACCAAAAGAAAGGTGTCAGCCAAAATAAAAAACTGCCCTATAATAATTTTAGGACAACCTATCCAGGTCAATCTGAATATTTTTTCCCAAGGCTCATATGATGTATTAATACAGATGGACTAGTTAGAAGATCATTGGTCCCTGGTAGATTGAAAATAAAAGTCCATAAATTATCTTACCGAGTCAGGACGGTGGAAGGAAATTCAAGGAATTAAGAAGAATATCATGTTGCGCCCTATTACAACCAACCAACTCGGAAAGTGTATAAGAAAAGGGTGCCAGATTTATGTTGTTTAGGTAGGGTAAAAAAATGATAAAAATGAAATGACCTCTTTGGAGAATATTCTTGTAATCCAGGATTTCTTAGACGTATTTCCTGAATCTATTCCAGGATTTCCACCAAGGTGAGACATTGATTTTACAATTGAACTAATGCCTGGAGCAACACCTGTTTCAAAAACCCCTTATTGTATGAGTGTTCCAGAATTGACTGAACTTAAAATATAGCTGCAGGAGCTGTTAGATAAAGGATACATATGCCCAAGTGTGTCTCCTTGGGAGCCCTCGTGCTATTTGTATGCAAAAAGGACGAAACCCTAAGATTATGCATTGACTATAGTCAGATGAATAAGCTGACCATAAAGAACAAATACCCACTACCTCGCATCAATGACTTATTTGACCAAGTACAGGGAGCTATCATGTTCTCGAAAATTGAATTAAGGTCCGGATACCATCAAATCAAAATAAAGGATGAAGACATCTGTAAAACTGCATTCCGAACTCGTTACAGACATTACGAGTTCGTGGTACTGTCTTTTGGCCTTACCAATGCACCAACCACGTTCATGAGCCTAATGCACGATATTTTCCAGCCCTTTCTGGATAAGTTTGTATTGATTTTCATCGATGATATACTAATATACTCTAAAAATCAAGTGGAACATGAACAAAACTTGAGAATGGTATTGCAAATTTTGCGAGAAAACCAGCTGTATGCAAAGTTTAGCAAATGCGATTTTTACAAAGATCAAATTCAGTACCTATGCCATGTTATATCAGCAGAAGGGATAGCAATGGATCCAGAGAAAATCAAAACTATCATGGAATGGACTGCACCGAAAAACATGGATGACATAAGATCCTTCTTAGGCTTGGCAGGGTATTACCGCCGATTTATAAAGGACTTTTTGAAAATTTCCTTCCCAATGACTTCACTTTCAAAAAAGGGACGAGCTTTCCACTGGACAACGAAATGCCAACAAAGCTTTGAGCAGCTAAAACAAATGCTCACAACTGCTCCTGTGCTAAAGGTAGCGGATCCGGAAAAATCCTTTGTAGTATGTACTGATGCAAGTAAAGAAGGTGTCGATGGAGTACTAACTCAGGAAGGAAAAGTCTTGCTTATGAGTCACGAGAACTGAAGGATTATGAACAACGTTACTCTGCCTATGATTTGGAGTTGACCAAGGTAGTGCATGCACTAAAGATGTGGCGACACTACCTTTTGGGAAAGAAATTTTTGTTGTTAACTAAACATAACAGTTTGAAAAAAATTCTTTAATCAATCTAATTTAAATGTTCGCTAGGCCAGATGGATTGCATTCTTGAGTGAATTTGATTTTGACTTAAAACACATAAAAGGAAAAAAAAATCGGGTAGATGATGATTTAAGAAGAAAATTGCATTGCATCTATGAAGTACATTTCAGTCATGCGCAATCTAACCTACCAGGGATTATCCAAGAAGCTTCCCTCAAGGATCTAGAATATGCATTCTTATAGCAGGAAGCTTCAAAAGCCCAAGAAAGAGGGAAGAAATGTGAGTATGCAATCAATTCTTATAAAATGTTAACATTCAAAAAACGAATCTACATTCCTAACCAGTTTTCTGTGAAGCAGATGTTACTAGATGGGTTTCATAGGAAACCTTATGTTGCCCACCCAAGATGGCAGAAATTGTATTCTGCCATTAAGAAAATTTATTTTTAGCCCGGTTTACGAAAACATGTGGCTGAATATTTATTTAAGTGCTTAGAGTGCTAATTGGTGAAAGTAGAACATCAGCATCTTGCGAGTCTGTTGCAACGAGTACCTATTCCGGAATGGAAATGGGAGACCATAACTCTAGATTTTATTGAGGGGTTACCTCGTACCTGAAAGAAACACGACTCAATCATGATGGTCGTAGACAAGTTGAGCAAGGCTGCTCATTTCATCCCTGTAAAATCCACCTACAAAACGGTAGAGATTGCAGACATATTTATGAGAGAAATATTCCGTCTACACGGGATACCCCAAGTGGTGATCTCTGATAGGGATGTAAAATTTACATATGCTTTTTGGAAAACTCTCTCTGTAGGACTAGGAACCCAAATCCATTTTAGTACTGCTTATCATCCACAGACAGATGGTTAGATAGAGTGAGTAAATCAAGTTTGAGTGGATATGTTGCGCATGTTTGTAATGCAACAACCACAGAAAAGGGAGGATTACCTCCACTTGGTAGAATTCGCCTACAATAATGGGCATCATGAATCTTTGGGCATGAGTCCCTTTGAGGTACTTTACCTACATGCTAGTATTGGGTCCCTACATGCTAGGACAAATGGAGGCTACCGTTAAGAAAGTTCACCAAAACTTAAAGGCAGCACAAGATCAGCAAAAAGTGTATGCAGACAAGAAGAGAACCCATAAAGAATTCTAGCTGGGTGATCATGTGTATCTAAAGGTGAAACCTCGGAAGAGCATCTTACAGTGGAAAGTTTTCCTTTCCAAATTTTGGAATGGATTGGGCCTGTGGCATATAAACTAGCACTACCAGACCACATCAGAGTACACAACATCTTTCATGTGTCCTTGTTAAAAAAGTATATTTATGACCCTCAACATATTATTAACTGGGAGAGTATTCAAGTAATGATAAATAGGAAGCAATATGATTAAAAGATTAATGTTTTGAAATGTTCTGACAACATAATATGAATGTAGGTAGAACTCGAGGGAGAATTTCTAGTAGATCCTCTTCGTATCCTCGATCGAAGAGAAACCACCTTGCGGAGGCAAGCCATCATCCAAGTTAAAGTGCAGTGGAAGCACTTTGGCCAAGATGAGGCTACCTGGGAAGAAGAGGAGGCCATGCGAAAACCTTATCCTGCACTGTTTGTGTAGAGAAATAACACCACGGACAGTGTTCCTCTCGAGGGGAGGGAGTTGTAACATACATCAAGACTTCATGAGTTGTTTTTTTTTACCAAGTTTAATTTCATTTATGTTATTTAAATATTAAAACTAATGGGCTTAAAATAGCCAAAAAAAATACTGTTAAGTATTATTTAAAAGACCTTGGACCAGATTATTAAAAGAATCAAAGAAACACTTGAACCAACTTCTGAGTACAGTTACAACTGCTCCTTCACTTCTTTTTTTTTCCTTGAAGGGAAAAGAGGGTAGAACCCTGGGGGGTTGGAAAGAGGAGGATTGCGCTGTATTCTTCCTTGAGCTGGTGAACATAACCAGTGGGAAATCAAGTTGAGGTAACAAGATATGGGGTACAAGACTTGAGGCTGGAGAGAGTCTTGATGCCCAAGGTACCCAACTGTTCCTTATTGGCAGAAGCGGAAGGGCTCGAAGGGGAAACTTGGATGTAATTTCGAGTTCTAAGGCTGGGTGGTGAGACCTTCCGATTATTTAACATATACATAACGAAATACAGATAAGTGATACTATCATGGTAATTATTATCAGTGGAATAGTTGAATGTTTATTGTGAATTAACACAATATAGTTATAGGGAATGACCTATTTATTGTAAGTGGATAGTTTGGAAATGATTTAGTATAAATTACGATCATTACTAATTTATGGCTAGAATAGTAAAGCAAGTAGATAATGCATGTTTTCCTAATAGATACTAATACACATCTAGAGGACGGTACAACTGTTAGTTAACAATCAATGCTTAACTAATGAGCAAAATAGCATTATAGATGAATGTCGACTTAATATGGAAATCCATAAGTATTTGAACCGTAAAACCGATGCCTATCAGTATTCTGCTAAAAATAAACAATTAAATGATATAAAGTGTAAACATATCATGCAGCAACATATAGGTCGAAATATCAGACCTCTGTTATACACAGGAATTTCCTTAACTGAAGAAAGAAATTAACTCAGCAAATCATTCCATATGTTCCGGTGGAATATATGATTTCTTTACAGATTCTTCATATACCTAGGGTTTGTAGCCGAAAACAAGTTCATAAAGAACCCATCCATAGCCATGTACCCCGGTTGCTTAAACTAAACCATGAACTCTAGTTATACTAAACATAAATATATGAAGAAAGCATTTTTAAACGAAGAGAAAAAGAATTTCATAACTGGTATAACAACTCAGAAAAAAAATCATACACCGCATATACCCTCGGTAATCAATCAAAACCCCAAAGCTCAGCAACTAATCGTATAACAATGAGGGTTACATAAACAAATGCCACAATGTTCATGAATAATTCTGACATAAATATATTTCGTCGAATTCAGTTCCAGCGAAGAACATTTCTCAAAAAAATTACAATCAAGTTCTTTCATGGGTTCGACGCAGAAGAGCAGTGAACTAAATTAATACTGTATGGCTAGTATGAGCAAAAATAAACCCAAAATTTTAATTAACATAGGAATTCCTAGTCTAGAACTCATTCGGACCGAAGCCACAACATCATACCCCTGTCTAGTAGTTAAATTAAGATTAGAGGGACTCTTCTCGGTCTCTTCCAAACAGTGAAAAAAAGGAAGGAATTAATTACATAAAGAACTGACATTACAGTCTGTGAGTCCTATTGATCTTGCTACAAAGTACTATAACTACATTGTAATTAACACTATAATTCATAGAATTGCACAGGAGTAAGTTCCCTAGACCACATCAGCCAACCGTTAAGGGCCATGAGAGTAAGATCCAACCTGTACTAGTTGTAGAGTTGTGGGTAAGCTTCGTCAACAAGCCATGATATTTAATGACAAGCCCCTTTTAGTATAAAATGTGTCATACCTGCAACCACCAAAGGCAAATATTATGACCTAGATCATGAATTGACTTCAGGATGGTATTAAATGCAAAATAGAGGAATAAATCCTTCTCTGAGTTTTGCAAGTCGTGCACGAGGGTCTCACATTTGCACGATATAGAATTCTAGGGTTAGAGATGCCTAGAGTAGAAGAAAGCTTGTAAAAACCGAATGAATTGATAGTCTAAATAATCAGTAACTGGTTCGTGCCGACGAAAACAACCGCCACATAGTCCAGAATTTGAAGAGTCAAGCGCCCCACCTGACCAGCATGGAAATGCGTTAACTCCTTGCATCGAGATAGCCCTTGGCTCAAACTGAGAATGGTTCAATACATACACCATTTCTGCAGATAATAAAGACCCAGAGTTACCTCTCCGTGGCATGCCATAAGGCGTGGAGGCCGTAATATAAAAACCACAGTGAAACCAGGAGTAGACGAGAAGCAGAGCGGCAAGACTCTCCACCACGAAACAAAAATGAGCAAGAGCGTCGGTGGGAAGCCCGAGTGTTGGGTAGATGGATGATCCCAAAGCAAGTATCACTGTCGGATGGTGTGATCCAGAGCGACGGACAGGATG
Source organism: Pinus taeda (assembly GCA_000404065.3). Taxonomy (NCBI): domain Eukaryota; kingdom Viridiplantae; phylum Streptophyta; class Pinopsida; order Pinales; family Pinaceae; genus Pinus; species Pinus taeda. The sequence goes on from APFE030072680.1 coordinate 99,685, forward strand.
CCTAACAATTGTCTCATCCAGAGAAAAAAGTGGGATTATTGACAATCACATTAAAATCCGAGAACAAGTGATATGAAGTCGCGTACATGCAGCCATAAATTCCAGGGCAAGGTGTAACCCAGTTACCTCATGAAGGATTGCATGGACCTCTTGGTTGGTAAAAACCACTGTAGTTTTAGTAACCTCAAAAACTGTCAATCAGACATGCCTCAAATTTGTATCATCGTGACAGATAAATACTTAAGCAGAGATTCGCATTTACCAGAAAGGTTTGATTCAAGGGTATTGCATTAATGTATATACATATGTATCTATATTAGAGTTCATTTTTTTTTATACGTTGTTTTTACTATATTATATGTTTGTGTGTGTTACAACATAATTATTTCATTATTACCATTTTAATTATACATGTGTTATTAAAAAAATTAAAATGGTTTATAATTTTAATAAATTATTACGAGATATATATTATATATAATATAAAAGTGAATAATAATTTTGGTAAATATATATATAATATAAATGTGAATAATAATTTTGGTAAAATATTTTTAAAGATGAAGATAATGAAAGTACATAAAAAATGGTATAAAATTTATTAATAAAATGAATTTTGACCCAAAAAATTTAGATAAAGTGGTCAAGTTATTTTGAATACCATACAATTATGTATAAGATCAAGGAATGAAAACATTAATTATAAGGTCCAACAAACAATGTAACTATCCAATTTATGAAAATAGAAACATTTGAACCAACGATGTAAATATCAAATTTACAAAAATAAAAATATTTTGAACTATTTAAATTTTAATATTTTATTTTAAACATTAAATTACTCTTTTATGTCTAACAAGTTTTTCTCAACTTTAATAAAAAGATTAAATCATTTTCCCACTCCTTACCTCTATATATTGGAATTTGAAATGTATTATCTCTTCCAAAAGTTAAAATTCCTTTATGATTGAACTCTTATATATCTAAATACTTGAATAATTAATTTTAAATTATTTCAAGTTTTTGATTTTTGAAAACTTTTATATCAGGGAATTAAAATGTAATAACTATTAATTTATTTTTGAGAGCTATGGTATCTACAAATGTAGTCCAACACTAGTCACACAATTCTTACCAGCATTAACTAGACATTGCATTCACTAATCTCCACACAATTAACGGTCCCAAGGAATCTGGCAAGGATTTCAATTTCGCTGAATGGGGCACTTGTAACTCCTCCAAGCTCTGCGAGTAACGGACCGAAGGTGGCAGACATATATGCAGAACTTCTAAACTGCAAAGATCTCCAATAAATCATTGCAATTCCTCAAACTTTGTGGATTGCATAAATATTTTTTTCGAGGACAGTTGATGTGTGTTTTGGGGAGCTAATTCTTTAATATTTCTACATCATTATAGATTTAAATATTCCAACATTGTAATATTTCTTATTGTTCTATTGGAGATGGTAAAACTAGATCATTGTGCCAAAGATAAATGTTTGAGTCAACTTAAATCTTCGAAGGACTTTGGAAGCATCAACAAACTGGAAGCATATTTCAAATCGATGTGTTGGAGGTTTGTTAGGTTTCTGAAGGAACCAGGAAACAACTTGATAGTTGTGGCACGATTTAGATATAGATGTTCAAGTGAGCTTAAATCCCCAAAAGAGTTTGGAAGCATTTGGAAACTACTAGAAACACCTCCCAAATATATGTGTCAGAGGTTTGTTATATTTCCAAAGGAATCAGGCAATGACACCATAGCTTGGTACCAATTAAATATAGAAGTTCTAGTATGCTTAAATATCCAAAAGAGTTTGGAAGAATGTGAAAATTAGAAGCACCTCTCATATGGATGTGTTGGAGGTTTGTTAGCCTTCCAAAGGAATTAGACAATGACATCAATTTTGAAAAGAATTTTAACATTATGTATTTCAAAGATCGCATATGACCAAAGTATTCATGCAAAAATTTGATTGTAGGTGTGAACTCAACACTATTGGATATGGCGATCCTTTCGAGGTGCTCCAATTTCCCTATAGATTTTGGGCCACATGATGTTCAATTTGCGCCCCTCCACTTCTAAAACTCTTAAATTCTCTATCTGAATCCAGGCCACATGATGTTCAATTTGCGCCCCTCCACTTCTAAAACTCTTAAATTCTCTATCTGAATCCAGGCAGGAAGGAAAGAGTCAGAACATCAATTCCAACAGAGCCATGCAAGATGTGGGGACTGAGCCCTCCTCAATACACTTTCTAAATAGTAGTCTTTAGCTGCAACAAGCTGTAAATTCTTGTTACCATCAAAGTGTGATTATTGAATGAATCCACCCTATTTGAAATGTTGTTGTCCCACCTCGATAGTAAGATATCTAAGCGCATCTCCCTATCTTTAATCCGAAAGGTATGAAAATATGTAGCCGTGGTGATTCTCCGACATACATTGGTGATACTAAAACATACCAAATTTCATTGTGACTTCAAATGAACAGGGAAGTGTAGTATCCTATGACACAAGATACTGCATGCCCAGTCTTGTTCAAATTTTGAAGGAGTCATTTTAACTCTTTTGCCATGTTATTGACAGAGCGCATAAAATCGATCAATCTCGCCGACCGATCGAAATCCAGAGGTAATTCATCAAAATATTGTAGTAGAGTGAATATCAAAACCAAGATTACGGGCTTCATTCTCAAGAGGATCGTCTTGCTCAACACTGTGATCTGTTGGTTCCTATGGTGCGCGTTAGCGAAGGTGATCGTAACACCTTTGGAAGAAATAAACTGCATCATGGGAGTTATGTGACCTTGTGCTGGGTATGGAAACACAAGGGCATGCAAGGGTTCCAGATTGTGAGCCAAATTCAAATCAAGGCGGGACAACAAATTTAAAATTAAAATGCAATATGAGTTCAATAATTTTGACTTCACCAACCTGCCACCTTTGCCTTAAATCGACTAGTCTGGACTGTCACATCGGACTCCCATCGAATTGCCAGACATTCCTGCACGGAGCGATGGACATCGAGGTTTGAGGGAAAAAAATGTCGGTGGACGGAGTCAGAAAATTTTCCGACCAGCAGAAGTTCCAGGCAATTCCTCGGCCTGGTTAGACTACTCCCCTCCAAATAGGCATCCCCTCCTTTTCCTGAAACCTTATGACTCCTGTCTCACCTTACCCTCCTCCCGCTCCTCCTCATTTTCCCTGCTCCTCCATTCCTTTCTCGAAATCCCATATCTCCTTATCCCTCCATTTCCATTCTTACCTTATACCTCCCGTTCACTTATATTCCTCGGTTCAATGCAATCAGCGAAAAGCGACTATTTTTTTTATTATATATATATATATATAAATATATATATATATATATATATATATATATATATATATAATATATATTATAATAAATTAATTGTAATTGACCTCGATTGGGGTGTGCGTCGGTGGATGGAAGTCCTTGTGGGTGGTAATGAAGAGTACAACTGATTTACGTACCATTGTCCCCCACACACTCAAAGCGATGGGTGCGGTGGCCCTTGGCATGAGTACATGCAAGGGTGGTGCGAAAGGTGGTAGAGATGGCAGGGGAGAGGTGGGATGTATAGAAATTATGTTGGGTCCCTATAATACTAGTGATTACCCCATTACTATTGAGTTATACCCCTTATTATATTGACGTACCCATGTAGTGCCCATATTGTTACTATTGTGCCCCATAGAAGCCCACTGTTATTATTATTGTGCCCTTACATTATTATTGTTATGTAGGCTCGGATTATGTTATGACCCCTTAGACTCCTATATATAGAAAGGAGGTCTTTTCATTTGTATCATCCAAGAATTGTTTCATTTAAGTAATGTAAAGGAGGTTGCCCCCTTGAAGAGGTTGAATTCTAAGGCGTTGATCTATCTTTTCTATCTTTTCTTGAGCTGGTTTCATAACATTTGGTATCAGAGCTTTGGATTCGAGGGTTTCGCTGCTCCAAACAGGTCATCGTGGAATTTTCGCTATAACTTTTTTCTGTGACGTTTCAGAAGTTGCAAACAAAACCCATTTGAGAAGACATCGCGCTAAATCTCGGGTCCGAATTTCAGAGATTTTGGCGCTATATTTGCGGAGATATGATCTGAGGAAGTTGGTCTTTTTGCAGACTCCTGAATTACATTCCAAACAGGTGACCTGGTGAAAATCGTCATAACTTTTTCTCTAAGCATTGGATTGAAATTTCGTAAGAAGGTACAGAAAGAGGACGAATTTTAGTTTCTTCTATATATTTTTCAGAGCTAAAGGTCGAAACAGTGACTCGTGGCACGTCGTACAAGTTCGCTCTACTGAACTAGTCTATAATCAAGTCACTGTGGGAGATTTCGCATAAC